>PVKS010043683.1:0-14736 GCA_004027875.1 Aplodontia rufa | reverse complement strand
TCTAAATTTCATTGTTCAGATGATTACATATCATGAATATTTCCTTCTTTTTGGAAGCCATTCTGTTTATAAGTGAGAAATTAAATGCGAAATTATCATTGCAATGTAGAGTCTATCAATGTAAGAAATGTAAATTTAACTATTTCAACTGCATGGATTTTCCCTCCTTTCCTTTTCCCTTTATAAAAACACTGTATTTTTTCTTATTTCTCCTCGTTTTTTTTCTCTCCTTTATTTTTCCCATTTCTGCCTTCTATTCACCAGTATTTATTTATTTTCAGTACTGGGAATTGAACCCGGGGATGCTCTACCTCTTAATCCTTAACCCTTTTTACTTTTTGAGATAAGATCTCACTAAATTGCCCAGGGTGGTCTTGAACTTGTGATCCTCTAGCATCACTCTGCTGCTACTCACTAGGATATACCATAGTGTCTGGCATTCAGCATGTATTATATAATGTCTTTTTTGTTTCTCCTCTTGTTGCTGGGGATTGAATTCAGGGGAACTTTACTTTACTGGTCAAGTGGTCAAGTATATACTCAGACAGTTTTGTTTTTTCTTTCCTTTTCTTTATTTCTTTCTTTCTTTTTTTTTTTTTTTAAGTTGCTGAGGCCGACTTTGAATTGTGATCCTCCTTTCTCAGCCTCCTGAGTTGCTGCAATTACAGATGCCACTATGCCCAACTAGCACCTATTTTATCTCTGAGGACTAGGATATAAATTTTTAAAAAATATTGATTATGAAGAGCAATTAATTATTCAGTATAAACAGGGAAATGTAGAAAGCACAGACTTTTTATTACTCATTAAATTTATGGACTATTTTTCATTCAAAAGGCTAATTGCAAATCAAGATTATTCCATGTACTTTCTACTCTGAGAAGATAATTCATCATACAGGTTGCATACTTTCTAAGCAAAATTTATTAAAAGCCCTAGTACAAAAACAACTACAGTTTTAATGAGATAACATGGCAAATAGATATTCTATTAAGTTCAGACTGCTGCAGAAATTTCTGTGCATTTCAGAATAAATTGAAATGGAATATTTAGTGAGAGTAATTATTTCACTATCTTGTTTTTAAGTGTTCTGATTTTTTAATTCCTTGGCCGATAATTGAAACCAAACTGAATTATGTCAAAATGAATTACTATTAATTTTAGGCCAGGCTAAAATGAATACAGTAAATTTTAGTGGAAAAAATCTCTACCTAGGAAAATGGCATGATAATTTAAATTACTTAGATTTCAAAAAAGTTTTGAAATATGAATATGATTTTCTAAAGCATACCCTTTTCATTCTATAAATACATAGTTTCAGTTTTCTTTAGCTTGCCAATTTAGAATTATGATTTGAATTTCAACATGTTATGACTGAGATTTCTTCTTTTGACAAAATTGAGTTTGACAGCATCTAAGTGTGTTTATAACTCAAATTCATTTAATGAGCCCATTAATGTGGAAAAATTAGCACACAGAAGTCTCCATCAAAATGTAAAATGTAGCTATGATCATTATTTGGCAAATTCATTCTATAGTTACTAAAATGAATAGCCAAAATTTCAATTAAAGTATTGAAAATTTGAATACAGATTGAAAATAAGGATACTTTGCTTCATTTACATTTCCTATAACATAAATTACTCTGATTTTTGGTAACTCACATGAACAAAAAATCCTAAATTACCTTGATTATTGTTAAAAGCTTCTCCATTTTTCTTTCAGTTTAAAAGAATATGAATAATGTTACAAGGATTGGGAAAAGTTGGAATAAGGATTGGGCCTGCATGTGATTTCTATTTTAGCTGATTTTTTTTGGCTTAAAAGCTATCAATCTAAATCACAGAATTTGAAAGAAAACCTTGAAAAAGCACAACAGCAAATGAATATACTTTGGAATGTAGCTTCCTATACTTTCATCGCTCTAGTCTTTGTTTAACATAGTTATTATTCTTTAACATATTTACTACTGTTCTAAAAGAAGATTAGGTGAATCAAGTTGGGAATCTTATTTTGTGCTAAATTATCTGCATACATTTCAACTTTCTAGTATGATAATCTTCACAAATTGATATAATACTGTTTAGTATTAAATTTTACAAATTGAATCCTCTTTACACATATTCTTATTTATATTTTAAATATCATGACATTGGGGCTGGAGCGGTGGCTCAGCAGTTTTGACGCTTGCCTGGCAAGCACAAGGACCCGGGTTCAAACCCCAGCACCACGTACACAACTAAGTGTTGGAGCAACTAAGGCCATGTGAAAAACTAAATAAAGTTGTTTCTCTCTTTCTCTGTCTCTCTCACTGTCCCTCTCTCTTAAAAAAAAAAAAAACAAAAACAAATATCATGACATTGATGCACAGGAAGATTAGTTTGTTTTAAAATACAGATTTTTCTGGCGTTCACCGTTTATTAACTAATGTGATGCAGGGCTACAGAGAGTAGCAATGAAGATTATAAGTTTTCCTCCCTTAATGCAATCCATTCTGTTTTCTATTTTCTTTTCTGTTTTATATTTTGATGCACACACAATGACTAAGTCAATCTGACAGTTGTTTAAAAATCCTAAGAGGTAAGCAATGCTCAGTATTTCAGAAGTGCTCAGCTTCAGAGAAAACGATTATGTGCATCCTAATTGCCTGCAGTGCAGACCCAATGGGTGGCGACACCTCCCAGTACTTAGAGGTAAATGCAGGTTGTTTCCAAAACAATCCCGAGAGAATTATAATGTGTTAAGTTTATACGCGATGGCATGCCGTTATCTGTTTTGCAAATCCTCCATTTAGTAATGGAAGCATGTGAAAAGGGGGAGGAAAATAGCTATTAAACATAATCCAAACCATTGGCCAGTCCCACTTTATGCACCAAGGGAAATCAGGTTCATAAACAAACTGTCTTTGAGGCTGAAAACAGCACATGTTTAGATCAAATGAGTGAAACTTCAGTTCTGCACTACTGACTACAGCATCCAGCCACCAACTTCAGTATATTAGGTTTCTATTCATTGCCTCAATACAGACAAACCAGATCAAGGAAGATACATGCCTTGGATGTAACATGGGTTCACATGTTATTTTCTCTTATCTCTAGAGGAGATGATTATATTTTCTCCCAAAACAAACAAGATGCTAGCATCCGCAAGATGTCCACAGCTTTCCTGATGAAAGGGGCACCTGCACTTGTTTTGCCAATTGCTGTATGGGTGCCTCAACAATTGATCTAACCATGGAACATGACCCCAGACGTTACAGGTACCGTTTTCTGAATCTCTTGCTCCAGGCTGAACTACAAAATGTTTGATAATATAAATTGTTTTTATTCTGCATGAAAGTGTTTGTGCATTTATAATAATAGGAAGTTAGAGCCATGATCCCGATAGGAACACTTTCCAAGTAAGCAGAAATGGCTGGTTTTTGTACAATTCAACATCTTTCACTTGTATCGTGCTTTCTCAAAATTCAGAGAAGCCAGGAGAATTAAAATGTCAGCAACTTATGCATTTAGAATTCAATCCCAGCTGCATTTCAATGTAAATATATTAAATATTCATTATGTAAATATATTTAAATATGCAACAGAGATATTTACATTTAAATGTAACTCGAGATAATTTGCATGTTACATTCTGAATGTCAGTCATTAAAATACACTGATTTCATGACTCAAAGCTACCAGTCTGAATGATGTATGAATCTCCTTCTTAATTAACTACTTACTGAGTACGCAAAAGGTGGAAATGCTGATACGGGTGCACACAGTAATTTTCAGAATGATTTTCTCCTTAAAGGAACTGGCAGTTGGAGTTCCTGAGACTGGAGAATAACATATGTATAGAAATAAACTAAGAGAGTGTAAGTACCAAGGGATTTATGCTCTCCCTTATGCAAAAGGGAGAGCATAAATTGGCACTAAATCTCATCAAATTAGAGGAATGGTCAATAGTGAGTTCTCCTAGGTAGAGAGAGAAGGAGGGAATCAAAAGTACAGGTGTGTAGCTTTCCTACTGCTGAGAAGTCATGAGTCTGGAAAAATGTCTGTTCAGACTTTAGCATTCACGTTATATTTTGTTAAGGCAATCTCCTTTATGGTTTCCCTATCTTCAAGTATGAACTTCTATTATCTAGTTTATATCCCACAATGATTTTACTTTCACTTTTAGTGTTTTCAGTTCCTACAAACAACTGTGGACTGAAAATATTCAGTGGAAAATTACAGAAAAAATGTTTCACACATTGTAATATGCATGCCATTTCTTTTTTTTTTTGTTTGTTTTTTTTAAAGAGAGAAGGACAGTGAGAGAGAGAGAGAGAGAATCAATATTTATTGAGTTTTTCACATGGCTTTTGTTGCTCTGACACTTAGTTGTGTATGTGGGTGCTGGAGTTTGAACCCTGTGCCGTAACTGCCAAGCCACCGCTCCATTCCCTGTGCATGTCATTTCTCATAGCATGATGAACTCTTGTGTCCTGCTCTATCCCAGGTGGTAGGTGAATGGTCCCTTCACTCTGTGTACAACTGTATACACTACATACCCATGAGGCACTTACTTCCCAGCCATTTGGGGTAACGGATCAACTGTGCTCTCACAATGCTTATGTTCAAGTAACCTTCCTGGAGAGAGAGAGAGAAAGAGAGACATGTTCCCATATTACACTATATCACTACAATTGTTTTATTTCACTATTACTTTTATCGTTAATCTTTTCCTGTGTCTGCTTTGTAAATTGAACATTGTCATAGGTATTTTTTAAATAGGAAAACACAATATATAAAGGATTAGATGCAACCTGTGGTTTCAGGGATCCACAAGTGTCTTGCCACGTATAATCTAAGAATGGAGGGAACTACTATACTACATTTTTTAACATAATCTTTCTCTAAAAATCAGATCATATTTGTCCCCTTTTTAAAAAAGCCCAATAATTCACCAATTCCTTCAGCTTAAAATCCATATTCCTTAAATTTTTTTCTTGATACCATTTTTTGTATATTTCAGCCCACCATTTCTGTCATGCCTTAATTCAGATGTTATAATTCTGTCAAATTATCCAACAGGGACAAGCTTTCATCATCTTTTATATTTAATCTTCCTAGAATATCCCTTTACTATTTTTTGGTTTATTTGCTGCTTTTCTTTTTTCTTCTTAATAGTTCTGGGGATTCCGTCAGGGCTTTTTCCACTGTTTTTTTCCAAAGTTTTCTTTTAAAATTGGCTCATTACTCTATCTTCTTTTCTCCTACAATTACTGACTCTTCTACTTGTAGATTACTGATTTTGTGTTGCAAATCAAGGTTTCAAAATTATTCATACCACACTCAGATGTGCAAAGAATATGCACACATTAACATTTGCTACACATTAACTTCCTTCATGAACTTCCACTGTGCTAACTTTAAGTACATTTTAAGATTTTACAATCATGAACTTTCTCTTGATATGAATAGTGCTTTTGGTTAAATGCTTAGTCTTTCAAAAATATATCATCAAAAAATGGAGTGGAGAACTTTTATATTTGAAGAAGGGATAAGGTTCTGGCTTGCTGTTAGTTTGGAGGCACTGATTGATCAGGACCCACTGAGAAATATTTGCTTTATCTGAATTCCCTCTTCCACCATCAAGCCAACTGGTAACTATAATTGCTGAGATTGGGGAAACCATTTGTAAGTCTGTTAGGCTGGATGCCTTAAATAACAGAAATGCATTGTCTCACAATTCTGGGACCTAGAAGGTATTGGGAGGGGGGCTGGTTTCTTCCAAGCTCTATCTTTTTGACTTACCAATGAATGGCTTCTCACACTGTCCTCCTGTAGTCTTTGCTCTTTAGGTATCTGGGTCTAAGTCTTTCCTTCTTTTAAATATTCCATTGATATTGGGTTAGGATACACCATAATGACCTCAGTTTATCTTACTTATCCCATTAATATTTCCATTTCCAAACTCACTCACATCCCAAGGAAAAAGGTGAAGAGGCTAATATATAAGTTTTGAGGGAACAAATTAAGTCCACAAAAATAACCCATAACATTACAGTCCTTTCCTTCTTGACAGTGCATTGAATCTTGCTGGTTCAGTAGACTCAGATCTCTGAGTCCCTTCAGTGTGATCTTTTTTTAATCACAACATTTCTGAAACAAAATATTCAGTGTTCTGTTCTCCATGCCAATTTTCTGGCAGTACATGGATGTTCCCCAAATCAGTTCTGATAAAGGCTGCCTGGACTGAGGGCCAGACTCCACAGGCTAAGAGATCAGTAGTCACAAAAGACTGTCACACACATCCTCCATCACCTGCTCCACCCTGCTTCAGATGCCAGTCATAAATCCCAGACCACTGACACTTTTCTGACTAGTTATAAATTTAGGGAGTTGCCACAAGCCCTTACTCAGTTAGATTCAGTGATTTCCTAGAATAGCTCACAGAACTCAGGAAAAACTTAGTTACTCTTTCAGATTTATTGTAAAGGATAAAACCCAGGAACAGCAGAATGGAAAAGATGCAAAGTGCAAGGTCAAGGTGAGGAGGGGTGCAGAGCCTCCCTGGCCTCTCTGGGAATGTTCCATCCAGGATCTTATTGGTTCACCCACACAGAAGCCCTCTGGACTCTGTCACTCACATGTTTATGCAGTAAACATGATCGATGAAGTGACTGGCCATTGTGACTAACTCAACTTCCAGTCCCTCATCCTGGGCCAGAGATTGGACGTAGGGTTGGGAGTTGCTATGACATAATCACTCCTTGCTCTCTCTGATGTCCCATGCCCTATCATGAGATTATCAGGACCCCTAGGCACCAGTTGTCTAGCAAAAAAAAGACTTCTCATTCTCAGTCTTTGGAAGTTTCAAGATCTTCAAAGCTGGGAACTCAGTCCAAATATTCTAAAAAAAATTAAATAAATAAAAATAAAAAAGATGCTCCCATCACCCAAATTATAAGGACATTATGAGTTCTGAGCAAGGAACCAGAGATAAAGACCAAATATATATTTCTCCATATATCACAATATCACATTTGTTTTCCTAATCCTGGCTGAAGTGAACCAATCCACGTCTTGCTATATTTTCCATGTGATCCTTTTGCACATTGGTTTGATGCAAAAGAAGGTTTGGGAGTGGAAACTGAGCCTTCTTTCATCTGTACATGAAGTTCCCATGTTATTACCTGACTAAGGCTATCCACTATGGCGCAAGATCCTCTTGTGCTTTGTACAAGTCCTTTCCCACAGTCCTCTTGTGCTTTCCCACAGTCCTCTTCCCACAGTCCTCTTGTGCTTTGTACAAGTCCTCTTTGTACAGTCCTCTTCCCACAGTCCTCTTGTGCTTTGTACAAGATCCTCTTGTGCTTTGTACAAGTCCTTTCCCACAGTCCTTAGGGGATACTCTTTTACTTTTCTTCCCTTTAACATGCCTTAAATACCTCTTCTCTTGAGGATTTTGCCTATCAAAGATAAATACAAGCTGGGTAGTACTGAATTTAGGTATCTAATTCTGCTTTTCCTGGCCTTGTCTTCCCAAAATTTCCTAGGAGAAGAGTATATTAAATATTTTTCCTTCCCTTAGGACATGTTATCACTATACCTTATGGCAGGATGTTTGAGAATCCATCATATGCCAGGGGATAAATTCTCTAAGATAATTTTTTTACTATGAGTCATCAGACTATGACTTCTGATAAATTAAATAAAAGCTAAATGAATTTATACCATTATATAATTTCCCCAGAAAGATGGCTTTGAAATTAATTTTTTAAATTAAATATTCCATTTGCTGTACCCTTTCCTTATAGTCCAAAATGTAATAAAGAACAGTCATTCTTTTTGAATTTCCTATAAAACATTTCATCCCAATCACTCACTGACACTATCCACAAAGCACATGGAAACTTCAGATGGAAGCTGGGCTTCGTGACACATGTCTGTAATTCCAGTGATTCCTGAGGCTGAGGTAGGAGGATCACAAGGTGAAGGTCAGCCTCTGCATCTTAGGGAAACTCTAAGCAATTTAACAAGATCCTGTCTCAAAATAAAAAGAAAGGACTGGAACTGTAATTCAGTAGAAGAGCACTCCAGGGTCCAATCTCAAATAAAATAAAATAAATAATTAATTAATTTCAGATGGCATCAGCAGGAGTTAAATAACTATAAATACAAGCATACGAATTTTGCTGATTCATGTGTACTATGATTTTAATATTGTATGTCTAATTCTTTCATGGTCTGTGACATTTTTTTAGGAGGGAACCAGAGGAAAACAACAATTATGTTAACTGAAATTTTCTTATTGCATCATGGTCATATTGAAGGCATTTAGAGGAACAGATCTTAGGTAAGACATGAATCGGCAAACATTAGTGGAATGACAATGGTTTAAACATAGCTATTGCTTCGTCTCATATTTTATTTACACATTCCCTCCACAGTGGAGGTACAATATAAATATGCTTGGCAATACCTGTAGCTTTCTTTTCAGAAGAACATGGGACCCAGGTGTTTGGAGATTGAATCAACCAATGGAAGCTAAAACAATATGGAGTGAAATTTTCAGCTTTATATTTCATTTTGTAAATTGTAACTTTTACTTTTGCAATTAATCTCACCTTCAAAATTGCATACACAGCTAATTAAGCCACCAGGTGGCTTATTGGGAGGCTATTTAATTACTTGCCTCTTGTTTTGAGGGCAATGACTATAATTATCAAGTTGCAAGTGAAATTAAATATGATGCCATTTTCCCTGCCAAATGAATTGTGATTGAAAAGGAAGGCCAACTTAGGTCAGGCTGGAAGACTCATCCAAGATAAAATACAGTGATTGCTTGTAAATCGCTGAGTGCAGCCTCATTCTTAAGCCCTATGCCAATTTGCATGGAAAAAATTGTAACTTCACAAGTGAGAAGCTTCAGTGGCTATTTTTCAGCTATAAATTAGTCACATTGGGAGATGCATGATCCTAAGAATTTCCTAAAAAATGTTCCACAGACAAATGCTTTGAAGCCCATTAATTGATATATTTTACATCAGGATTTCCAAAGGCAAGTAATTTTGATAATCCTTCACTGAACAGACAGAAAGTTGGAATTAATATATATATTTTTATATTTCTCTTGATGTACCTCCAAAATTTATTTCAGCAAGGACAGTAGTTTTGTCAGAATACGTAAGAAATAAGGTGAAAATGAACAACCTTAGGTTTTAACAAATGCATTTTAGGAAACGGTGCATTAATTTACCTTTATTAAGTTCATTGACATAGCTCAGCAAATGATAGCTCTAGTTCATTCATTAAATGTCAGCAGAAAAATACATATTATAAAATGTTTAAGTAGTGAACTTTTTTCCCAATAGTATAATTTTAAATGATTAGTTCTCTTAAACCTGAAAAAAAAACTTTTAGATGCCTTAAAACAAAAACTTTTAGTCTGTAAAATTGGGTAGTAGGCCTCAACTCTGATTAAATTTATACAGACATTGTAGAGGTAAAACTTGTTCAACTTTGGACAAATTTATGAACTTACTAAAATGTCAATGGTTTAAAGAGTAAAAGTGAAAAAATGACCTTTCAAATATGCTGTCTTTGTGAACTTTCATTCATCTTAAAAATGTTATTTTTAAGACAACACTGAGAGATTAGTTTTTTAAATTTTTTTTATTAATGGCTTGAGTCATTCTAACAAATGGAGAGAGAAAAAATGCAATATTTTTCATTTCTTATATAGCAAAGCTACATAAAAATTGATTTAAAAAATATAAAGTGTATTAATGCTCCAAAATGCACACCAAAATGTTTCTTTGCTGGAGCTTAAACAAAAGATGTATTCTCGGGCAGGAGCAGTGGCTCAGCGTTTACAGCGCTTGCCTGGCAGGCACGAGTAGGCGAGTTCAAACCCCAGCACCATGTACACAACAAAGTCTTGGAGAACAAAAGCTGCATGAAAAACTAAATAAATGTTTTTCTTTTTTCTCTCTCTTACTGTCCCTCTCTCTCTTTAAAAAAAAAGGAAACAGATGTATTCACAACTTCCTGAAATATGTGAGCTATGGAAACATTTACAGGTTAAGAACGGATTATAAAATCTGTTAGAATTCCATTCACTTTCCAGTCATATATAACTGAGCTCCACAAAACTGATAATATATAGACTATATATATCTATATATAGACATATGATAAATATATGACTTGCGATTCTATATATTCATTTGGCATTTCAGCACTTTATAATATGTTTATACACACACAAACAAAAATACATAAAATATATGCAAAATCAACATTCTATACCTAACTACTTTTTGCAGGTTAGATACCTGTGGAATCAAGGTTCAGGCTCCTTGCAGGCACAGTGCTAAGTTGGCTTCGGTGTCTGTCCTGCTCTTCACCACAACCACAACCCATGTCATGTCTATGTTGGGTCATTTTCCTTTCAATACTCAAAGCACAAATGACCTGCTTCTTCACCTCCCTTCCTAACTGCTGATCTACCCAGATATGCTGGTACTTTGCAGGAATCCCCATAAGCCACCTAGCTAGCTTGACTCCTCTCCAGTTTGACTCCAGCTGGAAAAGCAGATTCTCTGCCTTCCTTCTTGGACAGTAGGCTTGATTGATTCCTTTGAATCAAGGGCCTTGTCTGAACCTCTGGTTAACAAGCCAGGCCTACCTCCAGGAAGGCAAATCAGTTTATTGTCTCAGCTTTTACAAAACTATTAGGGCAATAACATGGAAGATTGAAATTTCATAAGATTGCCACATGTTAAAGTATTCTGTGTTCAAAGTTTCTGTAAACAATGAAAGTAAGGGGGATTATGAAACTAAAAATTGAAGATAAAGCTTTAGAGGTGGGTGAGAATAACTGCTAGCCAGGCTGCCTGGCATAATCTCTATGTTCCACTTTCCCCTGCTGTAGAATAACCTTAACCAAAGAAGCTGCCTCACCTTGCGCTTTGAGAATTGAGTCATTATGTGTGGAATTATACATAAATCAGTCTGATGAGAGTTTTTCCATTTAGGTCAATCCCTACTCATCTGGCAATAATTCTTACAAACTGCTTCAGGTCTCTCCCTGTTTTAACAGTCAAGTCTTTGGCAATCATAATCTTTCTTATCAGACACAGTGAAGAGCAAAGTTCATCTGATGACAGGTGTAGCTTCCCTGTGCATCTGGATTCAACCTGCTGACTTACTGCAGATCAAGAATATCTGAAAAAAAAATTCAGCTGCTCTCAATAATACAGACTTTTGTCATTAATTCCTAAATAATACAACTTAACAACTATTTATGTAGCATTTATGTTGTATTTGATAATTGGAATAATCTAGAGATGGCTTAAGCAAATCAATTAAAGCAGTGGTTCTCAGATTTGACTTCCTAAGCATTATTCCAGGGCATTCTGATTTAATTTGTGTGGGATAGGTCTAGAATTCAACATTTTAGAAAATCATGGGTAATTTTGATACACATTCTGTGCTATTATTGAAATAGAAATTCAGGCACCTCAAATTTTGCCAATATATCTGTAGGTGTTACTATATGAACTAATCATAACTGAGGTAAAACAAAGTGGAGTACAAATAAGAAGAAATTGAACTATAACAGGGCTGGAGCAGTGGCTCAGTGGTTGTGACACTTGCCTGACATGCACCAGGGTATGGGTTCAAGCCCCATCACTGTGTGCACGGCAAGGTGTTGCAGTAGTGAATTACACATGAAAAAAACCCTGGGTAAGATAGATTGATCCTTTCTTTCTCTCTCTCTCTCACTGTCCCTCTCTCTTTAAAAAAAAAAAAGAACTATAACATGAAGTCAAATGCTTATAAGAATATTTGAATTAATTTTTAGGAATAAAGAGCAAAATAAATAAAAATCAATTTAAATTTTAATAGCATTTTCAGAATGACTAACATTTGAAACAAACTTTTAAATTGAAGCAATTAAAAATTAGAGCCAGGGGCTGGAACAGTGGCTCAGTAGTTGCAGCAGTTGCCTGGCAGGTGAGAAGATGTGTCACAAACGCAAGAGTGTCAGAGCAGTGAAGGCTACAGAAATGACTAAATGAAATTGACTCTCTCTGTCACTGTCCCTCTCTCTTTAAAAAAAAAACGTTAGAGACAATGACATAACATTGAGAAATTATATACTAAGGCAATAAGTATATTCATGTTCCTTTATCCATTTTTTTTTTTCTGCATAGGGAAAGGACTTCGGATGACCACAATGCCTTGCATGTAATCTACCCTCCTCCTGAGATTGGCCAGCAGGGAGCACCGGCAAGTCTGGGAGGGAGGGATCATGGTTTAAATATGAAGTGTTCCTCAAAAGCTCATGTGTAAGTCAGTGCATAAAAGGTTTAGAGGTGAAATGACCAAGTCATGAGAGCCTTAACCTAATCAGTGCGTTAATCCACTGATGCAGATTAACTGGGTGCTGACTACAGGCAGCTAGGGTGTGGCTGGCGGATTGGGGCATTGGAGGTGTGCCTCTAGGGCTTCTATTTTGTTCTTATTAGCAGAGCTTTCTCTCTGCTTCTTGGGGCCGTGTTCCCAGTTGCTTTCCTCCACCACACCCTTCTGCCATGATGATCAGCCTTACCTGGCTAACTCACCCAAGGGATGGAGTTAGCTATGGATGGACTGAGACCTCTGAAACTGTGAGCCCCCAAGTAAACTTTTCCTTCCAAAATTGTTCTTGTCAAGTGTTTTGATGACATCAGTGAATAAGCTGACAAAAACAAGAGGATTTGTAACAATGCTCTCAATCCCTCCCAGCTTGGCAGGGGCACCTGCCCACTGGGCTCCACTTACAGGGCTTTCTCTTTGCCTTTTAGTCACCTAGGAAGTTCTGACTTCCACATTCTTAGGAGCACTGCCATTCCTTAATCCCTTCTTAAATCTATCCAAATCTCTGTAAATAGTGTCAGATCTTTTCTTGAGTGAGTCTGATATCTGTTTTCTGTCAAGACTCTGACTGATAACAGAATACAGTAAATACCTGAGATGAAAGAAAAACAAAAAGGAAGCGGAGGAAGACTAAAGTACAAAAGCAGGCCATGTCCTTATATATAAGAGAGCCTTCACAGAAGCAGACAGGTCTGAAACGGTAAAGGATATTTTTACATGCAACTGCAAGCTTGTTTGGTTGATTGAAAAACAGAAGAAGGGAAGGTTGGTTTGTGAGGGCTAGGTAAGTAAATGAAAACCTGACTTAAGTTAGGACATGGATGCCCTTTATAGGACCCTCTGCTGTGTCGGAGTGGCTTTTAGAGTAAAAATTTTCAAATCCATTTGACTTTTAGGCTGCCCTTCTTTGGACTTGGGTTAAAAAAACTTGATGGCAGAGAATCCTATTTCTCCTGGGCCTCAGATTCTGCTTCTTTCTACAGGTCTATGTTTAGCTTGCTTTTCTTATTGAATGCAATCATCTTTAAAAGCAACAGTGGATAGAACCAGGATTGAGAAGATCACATGCGCTGAGAGTATTCTATCAAAACATATTATGTTGAATAAGTGCATCCCCTAGTCTTGATTCAGTGACCACCATGACTCTTTCCAGGCCTGGTGGCCCATGCCTGTAATCCAAGGGGATTGAGTGCGTGAGGCAGGAGGATCACAGGTTCAAAGTCAGCCTAAGAAACTTAGTGAGGCCCTGAGTAATTGAGCAAGGTTCTGTCTCTAAACAAATAAATAAAAATAATTGGGGATGTGGCTCAGTGGTTAAAGTGATACTGGATTCAATCCCTCGTACCAATAAACAAACAAGCAAACAAATCTACATCTCTTATTTCCTAGACACTGATGTTGTATCCAACTGTATGTGAGGAGTATTCCAAGAACTTCACAAAGATGACCTGCTTAGATTCCCATTCTGGATGGAGTGGGTGCTACAATCATCACTATTTCATAGATGGAGAAAACAGGACACTGTAAAGTTAGATAACCTGATAGAAGACTCAAGTCTCTAAGTGACAAGGAAAGGATTACAGCCTAGGTGCAGCTTCAGATGTTCCACTGTCTTGCAGCAATAGCTCAACTGATAAGACAAAGATCTAAGTGTCTTTGAAGAGACAATTACATTTTCCAAAATAGGGAGATAAACATTAATTATGTCATAGTTAGGTGGGAAGTTCCAGAAACAAACAAAACAATAAAACACCACCATCTAACAAAAATAAATAATTTTACATAAAAATAATATGGTGTTTTACAAAAACTGAGAGCTGAAGCTATCAGGATGTGAAATGATAAGATACTAAAAATTAAAACAAAATGGCACCAGTGAGTGTCTGTGTCACTACCCACTCTTCCATTTTGCTTTAATCTCACTCAGATAAGCTTCTTGCTTTATAATGCATAAGGCAAGTCAAGTGGAAAATGTCCCTCAGGTGGCTATCCAGTTTCCGTGTTCTTTATTCAGGATCCTTGCTCTCAGCCCCACTTTTAAATTTGGTACATATATACTATGGAATACTACTTGGCCATTAGAGAGGACGATGTTATGGCTTTTGAAATCAAATGGATGGAGATGGACAGAATCATGCTTAGTGAAGTCTCCCAATCTCAGAGACTCAAGGGCCGAATGGTTTCTCTCATCTGTTGATGCTAGAATTTATGGGGAAGCAGTAGGTCAGACGGCTAACCTAACAAAACCTCAAATTCAATGACTTTCAGAGTAATAAGGGGATAGCTCTCTAGGATACTTGGAGGTGTAGAGAGGGGGATGGGAAGGGGGGAGGGT
>PVKS010043682.1:0-14742 GCA_004027875.1 Aplodontia rufa | reverse complement strand
ACTCTTCCTATTTTGTCAATATGAAGTATTTATTCCTTCCATGATTGCAAACAGTAATATACATTCATAATGCCTGGACTATTTTAGTTTGTTGATTTCCCAATATTTTCTGTCATGGCAAGACAGGTTCTTTACTTTTAAGATGATTGTTGAAATTACCAGAAGTATATCAGAAGTGCTTGTGAATGAGATAAATTCAATAAGTTGTATCATTTATTTTATTTTTTATCTTATATTAAATGAAATTTGAATTCCTGTACCGCTGCAGATTTTGAAGAATGCACCTTTATCCACCACTAAAATTCTACATCCAAATCCAGGCAGGTATTGCAAAAAATATTTATATACATATACATGGAGAGAAAGAAACAATAAGAAGTGCACAAAACTACGTGATTCATGGTTTTAAGCATTTTCTCTAAATTATAATTTTTGTCTGACTTTACATGAATAAAAATCAACATTTAATTATTTGAAAAATAGTCACATCTTTTTTTCGGAATGTGATTAAGTACAATTGCTCATTTATTATTATAATTTATTATTATGCTATTATTTTCTCACCTCAAATTATGTGGATTGGACTGGAGCGGTGGCTAGGTGGTTATGGCGCTTGCCTGGCATATGCAGGTATGAAAGTTCAAACCTCAGCACCATGTACACAAGGAATTCTTGGAGCAATGAAAGCCACATGAAAAACTAAATAAAAATTGTTTCTCTCTCTCTCTTTTTTTTAAAAAATGTGGATTATCGGGCATTAATGATTTAAAAGCGTGTTTTAGGCGTAGTTTCAAAAAGATCAACTTCGATGAGCACTGAGTCTGCTTGAATTTATTTTTATAAAACATCCTGATAGTTCTAAAAATAAAAGAATGTTTATTGTTCTCTGCAGAAGACACAAATGCATTAAGTTGTGGAAAGAGCAGACAAAATATTTTAAACTAAAAGTTAATTGTTGTTCCCCTAATCCTGACCTTTCAACACATCATCCATCCTTCCAAGTTCAGATACTGTCATGCCACGAAGGCTTCCCTAGTCCACCAGCCAGGAAGAATGTAGAAATAACTCTTGGGCATGTTCTTCCTGTTTTTCCTCACCTACAAATACTTCTACTGCAAAGAAGTATTTGTGCTCCTGTCTTTTCTGCTATAGTAAAAAAGCTTCTCAGGAGAAGGAATTCTTAGTTTTTAAATCTTTATATATTCCAGAATGACTAACACAGTGTTACACAGAGTAGACAATAAATTAATTCATATTTACACAGAGATACAAATTAAGATACACACAGTTTTTCTTATTATCAGGTTAAACATGTGTAAATAATGCCATTTCCTGCTCCTCTTTCAAATGGTTCCATTTTAGCCTGGTGGTTTCAAGGGTAGCTGGACAAATGGCAAGACTGATCTTTTCAAGCTAAGGTTGTTCTTATCTTTATATTTTCTCTTAAAATTATATTATACCAATTAGAATTCAGTTCCACACAAAAAAAATTACAGTTTTATTTTAAGGCAATTTAAATGAAGTGAACATTATAAATGTTGCAATTTTCTTTACAAAATTTGTGGAAATAAAATTTGTGCAGTTGTATCACATCATTGCAATTAGTTATAGACTGTTTTCATAACCAAAACCCCTAAACCCTTGAACTGCAAACACACCCCATTATTTATGCCACTGTGGTCATATCTTGCCTTTAAAATTTGGCATTATGTGGTCACCAGATATTAACTTGAGAATGTCTCTGTGTGATTTATTCTTTCTTTCCCCTTTGCACAGTCCCTGAATATTGCAATGTAATGATTTCTGCAAGTGAACCAGTCAAATGCCAAATAAATCATTCCTTTATAAGATGCAAAGTTTAAAGCACCAGTTAGCAAGTTTTGCTTCTTGGTAATGGGACTCAGCAAATTTTACGTTATGACACATTTTATAGCCCTTCTGAGTAGGTACAGTAATTACAAATGACTCTACCACCACACTTCATAGGTTCCAGGCTCTGCTCTAAGTCTCTATGAGAATGTTTTTGATTGCAACTGAGTAATTTTTAATGATTGATACTATGGTTTGACCAGTGCATCAAATATTACAGTGTTATTTTATGGGAGAATAATACCTATTGGTTTCCAATAAGGGAAAAGGACTATGAAAGCTCTTAACAAAGCATGCTTAAAGTGGGTCTTTGTATAGAAGCATAAATGACATTGATCATTTCTGTTTCTAAATATAAAATCCATCTTGCATTCTTAAACACCAAAGAAATCTTGTTTGTAATGACTGTTAAAATTCTAGTTCCCGAGCTGAGGGGACATCTCTTCATGCTCCAAATGATTCTTTGTCTACAAGAGACAGGAAAACACAACGTTTCTGGGTCCAATTCTTTTTGCATTAAACAAACCCCAAAAGGGGAAATGAACAGTTATGGGCTGGTACATTAAATTTCATGACTTGCAACTATGGTGACCAAACATCTTGCTAATCAAAATCCATATTTTCTTCATGTTTTGAGCTGTTTGCCAAACAAAGAGAAGGCGAAAACTCTACACTTACACATTTCTACAGTAAATGTAGAAATATTAAAAAAATTAGATTAGGAAATAGATGAATATAATGACCTTACTCTCAATCATGTGCTGCCAACTAAGTATTTGAGACTGAAAAATTGCACTAATGAAGCTATTTGAAGGCTTTTGTGGACAACTGCTTCCTCTTTGAAGATTAAATGAATGATGTTGATGTGATTAATCTTAGTACAGGGAGTGATGGAGCAGCTAGAAAATACCTTGGTGATTTTCATAATTAAACTGAATCAACATTTCAAAGAGATGCCAGTGTTATCACTTATATATTAGAATTACATTCATTAGACAGAAGAAACAAATAATTTGCGCAAACAAGATTTTCCTTTTGGTGTATTGAGACTTCTGTCATGTCTCGGAGTATCTTACTGTAAATCATCATTACTGTTTAATTTTATCTTTGCCTTTTTTGCTATTTTTATATCTCTGGGTATATTTGTAGTACAGTTAATGATTCAAAGCATCTTGCTTCTCCTTTACTTTCAAATCTTCTCTTCACCCCACTTCCAAGGAAGATGTCTGCTCACTATGATCTTAGATAGATAATATTTAAGAAATCTGATTTCTAGTAAAGTAAGACACCTTAAAATTACTTTGATTACCTTGACAAGAATGAAGTGAAGTATCTTCACATATTGTTGATGCATTTAGATCTCACAGTGCAATGCTATCTTGGCTCCTTTATGGTAAATAATTTTTAAAAAAGTTTTTCGTGTTTTTTTCTTCTTTGGAGGGAAATTCCAGAAAAGAGTCACACTTTTTAGTGTTTTGTGGATAATTGAAATGAGAAAATAATCGCACCATTGCCAATCAAGCTATGGGAAATTGCCTTGGTAGATCAACTAGGAATGGTCTTTCTGACTTCTTAGTGCATGTACAACTTAGGTTGAAAGGTTAAGGATTACTGCATCAATAGAGGCACAGTGTGTTACTTGTTCTATCACCACTTTAAATTATTTTAAAGGTTTCTGAGTGACTCCTGGTAACCCTGATATTTGCAGTGCTCTTCCAGCAGTTGCACGATCTTTCCTTTCCTGGTTGTTTAATAGAAATAAGAAATGCTTTCTTTAGCCTAGTAGATAAAGAACTGGTCTTTCTCTTCAGGGACCCCAATTTGAGTTCAACCCGAAATCTTAAGTGAAATGAGTTTGGTACTTGTCACCAAGTCACTGGTGATTGAAAATACTCATCCCCAAATCGATTTTCCCTCCAGTTGTTTTTTTTTTTAGTTCAACATAGACTTACATATTGGAGGGAATTGCATTTACAAAATCATGCATACATGGATATTGACATAGGGAGATAGTAAGTTGTTCCCTCCAGTTTTGTAATGCAGAAAATGACAGAATGATCAGCTGCCAAGAAGCTCGGGGACAAAACTTCTAAAATGAATGGTGTGCCAGGCCTGGTCTCTGGTGCAGTGGGTACTTCCTGCTTTGAGGACTCAGCTAAGCCACAGCTTGGTGATCTGCGTCTTCACAAAGTTCTCTTCGCCTGTGTGCCTGACCTGCCAGGTAGTCTCTTGAGCCCAGAAGTTGCCAGCTAACCATGACAAGCAGATGAAAATCAAGACTGGTTACCACATCTGGTGGGCTGTTCAGACTTTTCAGCACTCTGATGACCCCAGTCAAATGTAATTACTGAACCCAAAGCAGTTTTCTTCCATATCTTTCCTCCTGTGCCTATCAGCACTAACCACAGCAGTCACCCAAAGCAGAGGTTGATGAGGCAGAAAAGGTTAGGCAGTTCAGTGTAGGTAGAACAACGTGGGTTAAGGAGAAAATTAACTAATGGTCATCTTTCCTGAGAGGGCAAAGACATCCCCCAATGCTAATGAGGATCTGACAAGATAGGCCAGGTGCAGACACTCCCTGCTGCTAAGCAAGGAACCACAGTTGCTTCTATTATCAAAGACTGGATCAGAATTCCCGCACCTGTGTCCTAGGTACCAGAGAAGGGAAGCAGTAACCAATCCAGGAAGAGGACGTCATATATAAGGGGCAAACTTCACTGTCTCCTCGGCTCTGGCCTCTTCCCCCACTTTGGGGGGAGTCTGCTGTTAGGGTCTGACTTTCACTCCATTTTTGTCAGCTGCCCTCCCAAGATGGTGTTGCTGTTTGCATGGGCTCCTTGATTGTGTTTTGTTAAGCTTGTTAATTGTCATGTAAAGATATGTTCCTAAGTTGTTTGTCTGTACTTGAAATCTGCATAACCCTTGGTAACTTCCTTAGGAGGTATATAAAAGAGAGATGAAAAGCTTGAATCTGGGTCTTCCACCTGTGTTTTAACTCATCCCCAGCCCTTCCCTCAGGTTTCAACCTGGCTGGACCAGGACGAGAGGAAAAGAGAAGGGGAGTTTCAGGAAGCTGGGCTGTTAGAGGAAGAGTCCAGTAAATATCTTCTCTGCCAAGAGGCAGCTGGGGAGACCAAGACAGCATGGCTGGAGGAGGAGGGAAGGGAGCTGCTGAGCTGCACACGGAGAGATCAGATTTGCTTGGGGAGCAAACACTGATGTGGAGTGGTATGCAAAAAGCATGGGAGATGTGAATAGGCAGCAAGCTGATGATAGCATTTGTATGTGGAGTAAGCAATCTGGAGTCAGCGGGTCACATAAGAAGAAAGAGACAGAGGAGGAAAATGGAAGTTACAGGAACAGCGTGTAGAAAGTAGACCCTACTGCATGTGTGCATGTGTTCAGCTTGTGACACCCGCTCCTGACTACCTGGAAGCCCATGCATCCTTGAGAAGGAGCTCTTCTAGAGAACTCCACAAATATAATTCACAGCCTTGTCTGGTGTCCAGCTCCACTGAGCTGAGGGCAGAAAGAAAGAATTGATCAATAAATCATTCAGATCCAGCACACCTTTTCTTTTCTGGAACACTGAGAAGTTGGAAGCAACTGAAAGGCTATGAAATTGCTCCCCGTTCTCCTGTCATTTTCTGGAGATGTTTCTGAGCTAGCCTCCTTCACCACCTTCTTCTTCCCCTTCCCCTTCCCCTTCTTCTTCTTCTTTTTCTTTTTTTTTTTTTTTTTTTTAACTTTTCTGATGATTCATTTAGATACTCCTGCCTTCTTCAGCCATGTTTTTGGCCAGGTCATACTTAGTATCACCTTTTCCCCTAGATATTATTCAGCTGTGTTTGCATTTCTCATTCACTTTCATTCATGCTTTCTGTGGATAGGATGCAGTTCCTAAGAGCTCGCGGCTGATTTTCCTTTGGTAATGAACTTCCAAAGAGAAGGTAGCATTGAGAAAACTTCCATCGGTCTGCTTTTCCTCCAGGCAGGTCTCATGGCTTTAAAAACATTTCAGCTTAAAAAGAAGTTTGATGGGGCTGGAGCGATGGCTCAGCTGTTTCAGCGCTTGCCTGGCAAACACGAGGACCCGGGTTCAAACCCCAGCACCACGTACACAACTGAGTGTTGGAGCAACTAAGGCCATGTGAAAAACTCAATAAAGTTGTTTCTCTCTTTCTCTGTCTCTCTCACTGTCCCTCTCTCTTAAAAAAAAAAAAAGTTTGATATTTATCTAGTGGGTAGAGATCCCGAACATTGAGTATAAATCAAAGAGGACTGACATTCAGTACTGAAATCCTGGCTGTTTGTGGACATTTCCCCACATTTCCTCAAAAATAAACATTCCTTGGTCTATTTTTTTTTTTAAGTTGAACAGTGTACTTTATTTCTCAGAAACTCTGTGCACATTAAACATGGGAAAACAGATTTTTAAAAAATGAGAATGCAAGAGAGAATTCATCATTATGTGTTGGTCTTCACCCTGCAGTATTTTCTCCTGTTCAGTTGTGCCAATAGTGAAACAAGAATTTAGCCACTTCTACACCTCAAGAGAAACTTTGTTTCTGTTAGAATGTAACAAAATACATTTTTGAGATAATGTCTTTTAATTCAGTTTTGATTCTACCCTTTTAGGAATTCAATTTTTGCTTTAAATTTTCTAGATTTCTGTTATCGTCTCCATTCTAATGATTTCATTTAATTTCTCCTCTTTCTTGTCTGTTTTGGTGATACTGGAGAACCAGAATGCCTCGGTTTGAATCCTGGGTCCATATGTTTTTTTCTCAGTAACTGAGTAAATTATGTAATTCTCTATGCTTAACTTTTCTTACCAGTGATACAGAGAATAATATTTTCTACCTCATCGGGTGATGGGAGAATTTTGTGGGTTTTTATCTATAGTCCACACTGCTGACACCAGGTGTGATCAGTATGGAGTTATCTCTGATTTTATCTTTGGGTTTCCTTTTTATTATTAAAGAAAGTAGTTTGTGGAGCTGGAGTGGTGGCTCGGCGGTTACGGCGCTTGCCCGGCATGAGCAAGTACTTGGGTTCAAACCTCAGCACCCACGTACACAACTAAGTGTCAGAGCAACAGAAGCCATGTGAAAAACTCAATAAAAACTGATTCTCTGTCTCTCTCTCTCTGTCCTTCTCTCTTGAAAAAAAAAAAAAAAAAAAGAAAGTGGTTTGTGCATTGGGTCAACAAAAGGTGTAAATGAAGACCACAAAAAGGAGTTAAAGTTAAAAAACTCAGTTTTGGTGTTTGATAGGAGCTATTTCTTTCTTTTTCATCCATTTTTCTTTACATATTTGAAGGGTACGTGGTTAGTTATAAAAATAATTTTTTATAATTTTTTATTTTAAAAATTTTATAATTTTGTCTCAATTATAAAAATTCCATACTTTAAACATGTTGGAAATGATATGTTGTATTCTTGATTGTCACTCTTCTAAAACATTTTTTCAATGAAAACTATTTTGGACTCTCCATTCCAACAAAGTATAAGCAACCCTTCTCGATTACTCTTTTTATATTGTCATTTTTATATTTTACACATATGTGAGGTGTTTTTGTATTCCTAAATTTTATGTTTTCAAAGATGGGAGTAGAAATGTAGTTTACATACATAAGCATATTTATTTTTATTGTTTTCATAACAGGCCACTTTGAACTATGGCAATAGTCTTCTGATAGTGTGATGTCACTCTTTTGTGTGCTTTTCAAAAATAGGATACATTAGTCCAGGTTGAAACTAGTACATGGATTCCTTAATGTAGGAGATCCAATCCTGTGGAGTTTATTCCTGACCAACAGCAGAAAACTGTTGGCCAAGTTCATTCCTCTAAGTTGAGGAGGAAGTGACTGAAAATATGAATTGATCCTCCTTGTCAGTGACAAAGAATTTGCAGGGATTCTTTCCTGACAAGTGATGTCATTTTCTCTTTGTGACAGGACTGTAGAGATTTGAGAGTAGGGATCATGTGACTCGAAATATAATCATTTTGCAGTTCTTGATGGAATTTTAGAAGCCAAGTGTAGTCTAGGACAGTGAACTGGTGTATTAAACAATGTCTGTTAGAGAGAGAAAAAGAGGGAGGGAAATAGGGAGAAAGAGAGAAGCAGATGTTGGGAGAGCAAATAGTGAGGGCTAAGGAGTGATAAGTTGGGGTAAGGGAAAAAGAGATGGAAATCTGGTAAGGTAGTTACTAACAATTACATAATAATTTTATTATCTGAAGATAACCATAGTACCACGTGGTTTCCTTCTATATAGATGTAGTGCCATTACATCTAAGATGCAGACTGAGTTTATATATGTTCCTATTCCTCTATTTCTTATTGTCGTGGGAGAATCAAACATAACTTTGATAATCCTAGTTGCTTCTATGTGAATTTTGTTTTTATTGAAAACATCGATTTCTATAACTTTGAATGTTATTAAGATGAAGGTTATGTAGAAGAATTAAAAGTAATTTTCTAAGAAAGCTTAATTTTACTAAATAACTGATATAAAACAAGCCTCATTTAAGAAAATCACATTGCTTTTTAGGACCTTGAATCCTGTTTTTAAAAATAGTCCATTTTCTACGGATTATATGTAAAACTCTTGGATAATATAACATTTTTTATGTAGCTCCAATTAAATCCCAATTTCTAATGTTAGTTTGACTGTAGTTCAGAGTTAATACCATTTCTTTTTAGAGAGCACGTATCAAGACAATTTTCTATCAAAACCTCTTCCAGAGGTAACACACAGATTATGTTTCTGCCCTTTTTTTCCTTGTTCAACCTTCTTCCTTGACCTAAATACGCTCCAGTTGGACTGTAAGATTCAGAACATCTGTCTACAACCTTTTGCAGAATTCCTCTAGAGGGTTAGTTTTATTCTTTATTTTTTATTACTAACTACAGTAGAAGCCATGAACACGGTCATTTTCCCTACAGGTCCCAGATTTCCTAATTGCCAGTGACACCAATTGGTGCTCTCATGACCACTCACGACTACATGCATTTAGAGTTTATGGTGTCAACTCATGGATTCAGCGATGTGATGTTTGTGTAGGTTATTTATATGAGTAACTGTCTTTGCTTTGTAACTTTTTAAAAGAAGAAGAAGAAGAAGAAGAAGAAGAAGAAGAAGAAGAAGAAGAAGAAGACGACATATTTTTCTCTGAGTTTTTCAGAGTTCCAGGTTCCTAGAAGTCATATTGATGCGGGGTTTTTGAGATCAGGCCCAATTCTCTGCTTCTACTGGTGAATGAAGAGGGCCTGGCTTCAGAATTCTGTAGCAAAATTAGCCCGCTTCTAGTGTTTGCAGCCATTGCCAGTTAAAACTGAGAATTTGGGCTGGCTATAGGTGTCTGCAGCCTAAATAGTATTAGCAGCTCCCCAGCTAAAAGCTGGGTGTTGCAGCCCTTGGTGTGGTGGAAATTCACCCCGGGAATTCGGTGCCAATCTCTGGGTTCTTGTCTCACGAATTTGAAGAATAAAATCCACGGACAACCACGGAAGGAGGAGTAAAAGAAGTAGGATTTATTTAAGGAAGGAGAGCAGAGACTCCGCAGGCGGAGGGGCACCTGGAAGCAGGACACCATCTAATGGAGGTCAGGACAGGGGTTATATTGATTTGGGGTATGAGCATAATTAACATTCATGCAAAGCAGGCATTGAGAAATGCATCTACATCCTTGGTTGAAACCTATGCAAAGCAGGCATTGAAACTTAGTACCAAAGTCATTGGTTAAAGTCTATGCAAACCAGGTAGCAATTCTTTCCAAGTTCCCATCTGTGTCCACCCCCAATTCTTAGTTTTCCCACTTTAGGGACAAAGGAATTGCTCCCACAGGTGAGCCTCATGGTCATTTGCATATGAAGGCCCTGAGTATGCCCTATCAATCACTACCAGCTAGCTCTTAGACGGGGCCCTTTGTCCTGTCCTGACTACCTAGCCATTTTACTATCTCTCCTAAAACTGTCGCAGTATTGCTCATCATGCCTGTTTATCCATATGAATTAGATTCAAGGCCACAAGCTTAAGGCAGAAGTGGTGTCAAACACCATAAACCCATCCTGCATGGCATTTTATATCACCATGGAAACGTTGAATCAAAAGCAATACAAACAGACTAGAACTCTTTATTTGTTATAACCCTTATCTTGTCATACTAAAAAAATAAGAAACAATTGAATTCACTTTCGTGTAACTGGACTGTCAGCATACCATATTATTCTTCTCCTTAAGTTATTTTAGATTCAAAGAGCCAACTTTGAATTAAGAAACTGATATCTTGTGTTACTTTTACTCTGTCTACAGACCAACCCTTTATTTAATTTCTGGAAATATTGGAATTTTTAATGTGAGCCACTGGAGTAGGCATAACTTGGTTAACTGCTTGGAGAGGAAGATCAAGGTCCTTTACAATGGAAATACAGTCCTTTAGGCTATTGTCCAGGAAGAGAGACTTAATCAAAGCTGAACTGATACAAGTCCCCTAAAGAAAAAGAATTCCAAGGAACAAAAGTACATCTGATGAGGCTTTATGAAGCTGGACTCAAATGCTATGGAAAAGCAGTCTGTTTTGAACGGAAGAGATGTGAGCCATTAGGAGGTACCATAGTTATGTACTTAGGGCAAGGACAAAAGCAGGGAATCTTTGAGTGTGTTAATGCTGACACAGTCGCAGAGTGCTGAGTATAGCAAATGAGGAGATGAAGAGGTCAAAAAGAATGAGCTACATCAGTAGGATTTTTTAAAATCTGTGATGATTCTACACAGGTTGGCTTTTGCGTTCAGAGAAATGCAGTAATACCTAGTGAATAGGAAACTGGATGAACTAGATGGATTCTTAGACAAATTTTTTATTTCGTTTTGTTTCTCACCTTGTGGAATAGGTTAGGTACTCTAATTCTTTTATATATTAGTCTGTGTAATTGCAAACTCAGTCTTCATCTATTTATTAAGGAAGTCTGAGGTCCAGGGAAATATTGACAGTTGAGTACTGTGGAAGGTCACGCTTAAGTTCATATTCATTTAGTAGAGTTATTGTGCCTTATTTCAACAAAACAAAATCCAAGTCACTGAAAAATAAAAAGAATATGCAAAGTTCAAAACTCAAAGCCCCTTGAAGGCAATTTGATTTTCTTTTTGTGCCATCAGCTCTGAGCCCACTGTCTGGTACATCTTCAGTATTCTCTAGTGTTTAGCCATGTTTAATGTAAAACAATTTTGACCATGACTAAATTAGATTATTTTGGATAAATATGGGTTCATCAAAGGTATTGTATGAATGTAGTAAGTCATTGTTAGGTTTTAGATATAAGGTGTTCTCCAAAAGCTCATGTGTGAGAAAATGCAAGAAAGTTTAGAGATGAAATAATTAGGTTATGTGAGCTTTAACCTGATCAGTTCATTAATCCAGAGGAATGCATTAACTGGGTGGTAACTATAGGCAGGTGGGGTATGGCTGGAGGAGGTAAGTCGCTGGGGGCATGCCTTTGAGTTATCTGATTTCTCTGCTAGTTTTCTCTGCCATGCCCTTCCACCATGATGTTCTACCTCATTGTGGGCCTAGAGCAATGGAGTTGGCCATCAAGAAACCTCTGAAATCTTGAGCCCCAAGTAAATTCTCCTCTCTGTTGTTCCATTCAGGTCTTTTGGTCACAGAGGTGAAAAAGCTGACTAAAATAGTCATGCTGATGATGCTAAATCTGCTTCATTCTTACCACAAATAAATCGACTCATCATTGTTTTGCATTTCTTGGGTGATCTAAGTGATATGTAATGCTATTTATGATAGGCAGGCTCTAAGAGGGTGGCTAATGATTTCCACCTCCTGGTATTCACGCCATGTAGTGTTATCCCTTGGGAAGAGATAAGGAGTCCTGAATCTGGTGACTTGCTCCTAATAATAGAATACAGCCAGGGTTATGGCACATCATTTCTGCAACAAGATTTTAAAAGGATGGACTTGCTTAGTGGTGCTCTTTGAACAATCTCTTGGCTCATTTGCCCCACGCGAGGCAGGCTTTCTTGTTGTGAGCTGTCTTATGGAAAGATACATGAGGCATGGGGAAGAGGCTCTTCATCCAACAGCCTGTGAAGACTCTTGGCCCAGCAATAGACTATGATGTGAGCACATTTACAAACTTATTCTTAGCTCCAGTTGTTTTGAGATGATCATGACCCCAACCAGCAGCTTGAGTGCAAATTCATGAAATACCTTGAGTCAGAGGGACCCATCGAAAGTACAACCTAGATCCCTCAACTGTAGAAACAACGGGATAATAAATGGTCATCCTAAGTAGCAAAATTTGGGGATGATTTGTTGTGAAACAATAAATAACTAAAACACTGTTAAAAGAAAAAAATCATTCAGATAAAATGTTTGAAAATAATTGACGTTATTTTCCTTTTCTTTTTTTTTAGAGAGAATGACAGAGAGAGAGAGAGAGAGAGAGAGAGAAGATCAATTTTATTTAGCTTTTCATGAGGCTTTCGTTGGTCCAAAACTTCATTTTGTACATGGTGCTGGGGTTTGAACTTGCATCCTTGTGCATGCTAGGCAAGCACTGTAACGGCTGAGCCACTGATAGCCCTCCCTAACTTATTTCGATGCTGTTGCTGCTGATACTTTTAAAGACAGAAAGAAAGAAGGGAACAGAAGCAAGGGAGGAAAAAGAAGAAGGGAGAAGAGAGAGAGGGAGGGAGGGAGGAAGGGAGAGATTGAGACTTATTGAGTCAGTCTCTTTCCTTCTACTCCGAAGATTCTAATTTTATATTTTCCTTGCCTTCTAAAATCACAATCTTAGCTGATTTGACTTCATATTTGCTTCCAAACATGTCTTGAAATGTATGAAGACTGTTTATACATAAGATTACAAAACAATCTATATCTTCTTTGTGTACAGAATAGGAGAATATATTGGTGAGCTTATAAAACCAAAGGTATAGTATTCTAAATAATAGTGGGCACATGAATATTTTCAAAAGTATTTAGTAAACTGTGAAAATATTTCTGAGAAGAAAGTAAAAGACTAAGTTTACGTTGTCTTGAAAATAATATATGATTTCATTTTAAATATTATTTTAACCTCTTAATTGGTTTATACTAACAATTGCAGATATCTGCTAACATGTGAACCTGTTTCCTGACTGTTTTGCCAGTGCATTCATCCATTATATTTTGTCAGGCGTCTAATCATAGTGAGTAGCAGTGTTCTGGGGGCTTTGCTAATACTACGGAGTTAAATTATCTTCCAAATGATATTTTATTTGTGAGTATATTCCATGTGAGGGGATATTCAATTTTATCAGCTATAACTCTGAAACTTCTGAAAATTCTTGGGATAGAGAGAAATGTTTTGTTTTTATCTTTATTCTTGCTACATATGATAATTTTCTGAATCCATTATTTTTACAGCATGCCATTTAAATATGAATATTTTAGGAGTTAATTGCAAAGATCATAACTGTGATAACTGTGCAAAGCACATTGAAGCCAGTTATATCTTTTTAATCAAAGATAGAATCTGAAGAAAATACTTTTTCATATCTTCCTTCTCATGATAATCAATGCATTTTTATTACTACCCACAGGCACTGTACTAATATCTGTGTACCTTTTTTATTCATTCACAGAAAGGTTTCCAAATTCACTTATTCCATGAAGACTTATTTATTTTTTTGGTACCAGGAATTGAACCCAGGGGCACTTAACCACTCAGCTACATCCTCGGCCCTTTTTTATATTTTATTTTGAGACAGGGTCTCCCTAAGTTGCTTAGGGCCTAAATGCTGAGGCTGGCTTATGAACTTGTGATCCTCCTGCCTCAACCTCCCGAGCTGCTGGGAATGCAGGCATGCACCACTCCACCCGGCTCCATGAAGATTTAAAAGACAGAGCTTGTCCATTGGTGCTTCACCATGCCCCAGGAAGGAAGGGCATTTGTTACTTTTCTCACTTATGCAGGAGGAGAGTCAAGTCAAGCTATGAGAATTTAAGTGACTCCCCAAGTCACAGGGTTATAAAGTGGTGTGCTTGAGTTCCTAATCCATCTACTAACTCCTAGTCCAGGGCTCATTCTATATACTGCTTTTATTTTACAAAATTCTTTTTTTTTTTTTTTAAGAGAGAAGGACAGCGAGAGAGAGAGAGAGAGGGAGAGAGAGATAAACAATTTTTAACGAGTTTTTCACATGGCTTTCGTTGCTCTGACTTAGTTGTGCACGTAGGTGCTGGGGTTTGAACCCGTGTATTTGTGCATGCTGGGCAAGCGCCCTAACTGCCGAGTCACCTCTCCAGCCCCATTTTACAAAATTCTTGACAGATGCAATCATACCATTTTTTAAAACTAATAATAGATGTTGAAACATTGATTGATTCAGATTAATTGTGAAAGAAAATAGAACCCTTTGAGCCTAAGTTTTGGTTTACCTGAAACTATTTATTAAGCCTAGTAAAATGCACATCCTTTTAAAAGGATATTTTCTTGGCACATTTTTCAATTTAGATTTATGACTCAACTTATTCAACAAATGATAAGTGAAGCCTCTTTGGTTTCAGCTCAAAAGTGTATTTGATTTTAGAAGAATTAGCAAATATCCTGTCCTAAACTGGGGAATGTCTAGATAAAATATAATCCAGAGCCCAATTGATTGCCTTACCTATGTCAAAGCATTATTTTCAGAGCTGGAGTGGTGGCTCAGCGGTTTCAGCGCTTGCCTGGCAAGCACGAGGACCCGGGTTCAAACCCCAGCACCACGTACACAACTAAGTGTTGGAGCAACTAAAGCCATGTGAAAAACTAAATAAAGTTGTTTCTCTGTCTCTCTCACTGTCCCTTTTGCTTAAAAAAAAAAAAAAAAA
>PVKS010043681.1:0-14732 GCA_004027875.1 Aplodontia rufa | reverse complement strand
GGGGAACCATCCCAGAAGCCGATGTCATTCCTCCACGAACTACCCATTTAACACATGAGTTCTTCTGGGGGAAACTGCAACAGGTGAAACCCAAGGTGGTTTATCTATGCTTTGGCATTACCCCTGGATAACAAAGTTTATATACATTGATTGCTACTGTTTTGATAATGTTTCCCCCTCAACTGTATCTCTAGATACTTCTAATAAAAAAAAAAAAACAAAAACAAAAACCAAAAAACCACCGCCATAGCGACCCGGCCTCCCAGCCTGCCAGCCCTCGGATGGGATGCGCGATGGGCTCTTGAATGGCAGAGCCGCAGGCAAGGCGGAGCGGCTGCGCTCACTTCCCTGCATTTACATCAGGTGGCTGGCTGGGTGCTTGGAGCCTTGTTTTTTAGGGATGTAGGAAGTAGGCCTGCCTTTCTAGGTGAGAAAGGAGGCAGGCTCCAGTCAGTGTCCCCTGGATGCGGAAGAGGCTGCGTCTGGGACCCTGCTCGTGCGTCTCCTGAGGCGGAGGTGGAGCCCATGCTCATTGGTGCTTTCCCAGGCTCTGCTCCGTGTCTTGTGTCAGCTGGCGCAGGGATGTATGGACTAGCACTTGGCCAGCTAGGACCAAGGCAAAACACCAACACTGGGCTCTTAGAGGATAGAAATTCACCTCTCCCCGTCTGGAGGCTGGGGATCCAAGGTCATGGCCCAGCAGGCTGGTTGCAGATTGCCTTCTTGATGTGTGGTCCTGGGCTGGAGAGAGGAGGAGCTGTGGTCTCTTCCTCTTCTGATCTGCATTAATCCTATCACGGGAGGGGCTGGAGTGGTGGCTTGGCGGTTGCTGTTCTTGCCTGGCATGTGCGAGTACGTGAGTTCAAACCCCAGCACCACATACATAATGAAGTGTCGGAGGAATGACAGTCACATGAAAAACTAAATAAAATTGCTTCTCTCTTTCTCTCACTGTCCCCTCTTTCTTTTTTTTTTTTTTAAATCCCATCACAGGGACCCCATTCCCATGACCTCTGTAACTAGGTCCAAATGCTCCCTCGCAGATACAATCACATTAAGGGTCATGATTTTGGGGACACACAATTTAGCAATGGCACCTATAGACTGGTCATCCCACGGCCAGGGGGACTTCCTAAATGCCACTTCCCATTTTCACGCAGACTGGCTCAGTACATCTGGGGTGGAGTCAGGGATCCCGCATCTTGGTGTCCTTCCTGTCGTGTGCAGAGCTGAGAGACCACCCTGTGGGAAGCGGTGAGGGCTGCGAGCTGTGTGGGGTGGGTGACAGCCTGTGCTGTGCTTCTGGCTGCAGACCTTGCTCTCTGAGCGACGTAGCCCACGGTATGCTCCGTCATCTCCAAGGGACTCAGTTACTCACCTGTGTAATGGAGAGAATAACTGTCTTTTTTCTTACGGGGTTGCTGTGAAGGTCAGTTTTACATGGTTTTTTGATACCATTGCTTTATTGAGTTATTACTTCTTCATCAAGGCAAAGTGACTAGCAGATCTCAAGTACTTTAGCTGCAGAGGGGACAGAGGGGACAGGGCTGGGTTCTGTCTCCCATGCTGCCAGTGACGCTCCCAGGAGAACTTTGTTGTCCAAATGATCTGTATTTCTTCTTGGTTGAACTAACTTTGTGCCCCTCCTGGACAATGGCGGGAACCGCAGCTCATCCCTCTGGGAGCCACCAGATGGCGCTGTGTCCTTGTCATTTTTCTGTGACCTCTTCCAGGTTTCAGTGCCCAGGCTTCCTGCTCCTCTGCCCGGGCTCCCTGCCCAGGCGAGGGCTCTGTCAGGCCCTGGGTTCCCCACCTCTGGGATGCAAGTGCGGCAGCTCCACTTCTCTGTAGAAACCCAGAGCTCTGTAGGTGCAGAAAACAGAGTCGGCCCAGGGAAAGAGACTTGGCTCACTTCTGCTGGGCAGAGCGCTGTTGGTGGTCCAGCTCTGGAGAACCGTGGGGGGCTGCTCAGGAGTCGAACAGCTGATGCCCGAGCTTCAGTTCACTCCCGTTTCTCTCTTCCTTATCTGAGAGCTCCCATAGGTGGCTTTTTGGAAAACAAAACCTCAAAAACCAGTCTCCATCACATGAATGCAAAATCGCTTCCTACAATATTTGGAGTGTGAGGAGAATGTCTGGAGAGCAGAAAGGGTCTGCAGGAGAATCCTCTGCTTTAACCCACGAGGGAGCACGAACTGAGCTCCAGCCTCCACCAGCTCACTGAGGCCCAGCCGTGGGGAGCTCCAGCCTCCACCAGCTCACTGAGGCCCAGCCGTGGGGAGCACCAGCCTCTGACAGCTCCCCCAGGCCCGGCTGCAGCGCCCGAGCAGCTCGTGGTGCTGTCCTCTCCTTTGCTTGTGCTCTGTAGGAAGGTCTGGGAGACTTTCTGAGAACCCCGGGCTGCACCTCTGCCCTCTGTCCCTGCGTCCTTGTGCAGGTGTGCTTGTGAGTCCCCTGCAGGCAGCAGAGTGGCTAGCCCACCTTTAGGCGTCGTCATGGGGGCTTGGGTCCAGCCAGCATTTACTTAATTTGTTCTCCAGCAAGTTACTGAAACACTCTGATCCCAAGTCACCTCATCCCTGAAATGGGAATAGTAATGACATGTACATGTTAGGTTGTTGTGAAATGTAAATGAGGTGGCCGAGGAGAGGCACGGGAGCGGTGTCTGGCACACTCTACAGATTTGATTATATGACTTAGACTTGCCAAATGATCTTCAGAAAGAGAGAACTCAGTGGAAGAAGTGAAGGAGGAAGTGACAAGAGGTCTGAGTGGCACCTGTGTATTGGATCTCAAAATAATAGAAATGGGCACTATTTAGGGTAAAGCAAAGAAGTGTGTTTCACAAGGGCACCTGGGCTGGATCTGAAAGTCTGGGGCCGCATCCACCACATCTCGCCCATGTACTGCTGGTGAGCCCTAAGCTGACCCTATGATGGGAAGGCTTCCTGTGCCTTAAGGGACGAGTGTTTCTCACTCCACGCCCCCTGCTCCTCTGGGCTGGAATGACTCATTGTCCTCCACCATGTCCTGTCCCCAGGCTGCTCTCTCAGTCTAGCAACTCCTTTCTCAGGAAACCCCACTCATCCCTGAGGCGCATCCCAGTGTCCCTCTACCCAGGCTTCTTCCACGTACCCACTGTCCCTTGCTGCCTTCTCTGTGAGTCCTCAGCTGCCCCTCCACCCCGAGGGCAGGGACTCCTGAATTGTACCCTCTCTTCCTCCCTCACTTCAGCCAGGCCCTGGCCCCTTTGTACCTGGGCATCTCAGGATTAAACTAAATTGCATGGTGATAGCGATGCTGCTGCGGAGAGCGCTGCTATCAACATGAACTCACGCAGGCTCGGTTTCTGCACTGCCTTCCTCGCCTACTCCTGGCCGGCCCAGGGCCTAGGAATTGAGAGCACCTGCATTTGGTCCACAGCGATGGCCCTCCCAGGCCTGCTGCCGCTGCCTCTGTTGTGCAAATGCCCAGGAGACCCTGAGTGCTTCCCCTGCCTTTGCCGGACTCTCACCTTGCAAGCTAGTGAAGGACTGGGGCTTCATCTTGCATCTCCAGGACCCCACACTGAGCCAACCCCACACACAGCCAGGCACACGAGTGTGCTCCTCTAGGTAGCTGCTGCCAAGGGAGTGTGCTTGAGCGGGTGCACTGCAGTGCAAGGCGGGAAGAGGGGACAACCACCGAGGAAGGTCTAATTAGAGTGTCACCTCCCACATGGGCGGAAATCCCCAGGAGACCTCTGGAATCACTGGAGCTGTGAGCAAGGGCAAGGTTGGAGCCAGCAGATGAGCGGAACATTGAGCTCAGTGCAGGCGCTGATCCTTGAGTGGCCCGGGCGGCTCCTGCAGGGAGCGGGCAGGGCAGAGCAGGGGGCGCGGTGGGAGCCCAGGCTTCCTTAAAATGCACTGGGTCACCAAGACTCAGCCTGGAGAAGCAGGGTCTGTGTCTTGTAGATGCTGCTGAGGACAGACCCCACCAGCTGGCGTCTGGATGCTGGGCAGAGCTGTGCTGCACATCTCGGACCGGGTCTTGCATCACCCCACCGTGGAGGGCTCGCAGGTGGGAGATGCTCCCTTGGGGGCCTCCCCACAGGTGCGGGCTATGCTGTGTTTGTAGCCTGTCTTCTTGCGATTAATCACTCTGACTCTCGTCCTGTACGGACGTCAGGGGCCGCTCTATTTGAAGACTTTATCGGTATTTATCTTGTAGTGTTTAATAAATCACTTGCTGATGGCGTGCGATCCCAGGCGCTTCCACGAGCACCACCCATCTCCACTTCACCACGTTGCTTCGCAACATCCTGGGATAGAGCGAGGAACCTGGGTGACACTGGTGATTGCAAATCGTTTGGCAAGTAAGGGAATGTCACGTAATCTGATCATAGTGATTATTTTATCAGAGGCTGTATGTTGAAGCAAAAATATTTGTTAAAATAGCACAGGCTACTGAAGAGAAGTCTGACGTTCAGTGTCAGTGTGGTGGGGACTCTTCTGTCCCCTGCCCTCCTGAGTCCTTCCAGTTTGTGGTGTGCTCTGAATCAGGAGTTGGCAGACCACCTTTGGGCCTGGGGGCCCCTCCTGGTTTGTAAATAATGCTTTATTGGAACAGAACCACAGCCACTCATTCTCTGTATGCTCAGAGCTGCTTTCTGCCCTAGAGAGGAGAGTGGAGGACTTGCTGAGATCAGCTGGCTGGCAAAGCCTACAGTGTTTACCATCCCGCCTCCTCCAGGAAGTCCACTGCCCCTGTTCAGATGCTTCACAGGTATCCTTCGTGGGTGGTGGTGCCCCACCTCTGCCCCAGGGCCCTCCAGTGTGCACGATTCCAAGGGCAGATCTTTCAGGGATGTTAGTACACACGCCCATGTGAATGTCTACATGCACTTGAGTGTGTGTGCATGCCTGGGTGCAAGGGGGACCTCTGCAGGGACTGCGGCCATCCACAGCAGGAGCTTGTGTTGCCTGTGTGCTTGTTTGAGTCTTTGTGCAATTCTGCATGCTTGTTATGTGACAACCACAAGCAGAGTCCGTGACAATGACCACAAAGTCCCTCCTTCTCATGGAGCCCACCTTTCTCATGTGCCTTTGTGAGGGTGACGTTGTGTCCTGCCATTTGTGGGTGGCAGCTATGACCTGTGAGCACATGGTCACTATTCCCCGGACACAAAGGGAATGAGCAACTTTGTCATCTTTATGGCATTAAACCAAGCGAAAGCAATAGAACAGGTATATAAACGTAGATGCGCGCACCTGCAGTAGTGTGGAAGATGGCTAATCTCTCTATGCTGCAACCCCTTCCTGTGTTCTGCTTCTCAGTGTCCTCGTTATTGCTGTTCTACGGTCCTCCATGGATGTCAATGGCTTTGGGACAAGCAGGGAAGTCTTGAAGATGCGTGGTGAGAGGCGCTCGCTCATGTCATGAGCCACAGAGCTGCAGACCTGTTCTGCTTGCTGTGGGGAGATCTGCCCTAGGGACATTCATAGGGACCACAGAAGGACAGAGGGGCCCTACCCAGCGTGGCTGGACACAGGAATCTAAATGCCTTTCCATGTTTTCACTTCGCTTTCAGGGACAGGCCTCGAGGCGCAGCCAGCACCTCCGGGTGGGGCTTACTCCTGCTAACAAGTCAACCCAGTGCAGGGGCCTACTGTGCAGTTCTGAACACAGGTGCCTGCGCGCAGCCTATGTGACCCAGGCCACTCGTGCATTCAGGGGTGCTCAGAAAGATTGCTCTTGTACCTCTCTCTATCCATTCACTCTCACACTCAGGGTGTGAGGCCCCCAGAGGACTCCATGGCTGCCGATGTCTCTGAGTGACAGTAGCTGGTATGTGGAGGGACTTGGGCTGTCAGATACTTCTGGTCGGTGGACACGGAGACAGGGTGTGCATCTTGGGGCAAGGACTAGGCACTGCACTGGGGCATCTCCCATGTCCCTGGGACCTCATCCTGCAGAGGCCCTGGGTGAGCAGGAGAAGTGGCAGGGACCAAGCCGGACTCCTCCCTCCGTACTGGCGAGGGTGGTCGAGGTCAGAGCGTGGATATAGAAGCATTTAAGCAAAGCAAATGATGCCTTTTTAGCTCGACGAGCCCATGTTCTAGTGGATTTGGTCTGGGGTTATGGGCCAGCTATGGTGGCCTTTACCCCTGACCACATCCACAACTCTCCTTCTGCCACATGCCTCTGGGGGCCCCACACTGTTTCTGTCCTCCTATGCTTGGTTAAAGCATCCTCTTTCCTCTACTCGAGACTACCATTCCCCCTTCTCTGAACTTATTTCTAATTATCATTCAAAATCAAACTCTAGGTTGAGGGTGTCACATCTCCCAGGAACCTGCCCTAAAGCCACCTGGACTGGGCAGATGCCTCCCCCACTCCACAGTGTGCACTTGGGGCTGCCTCTGTGCCCCACCTCAGGTCAGGCCCACAGTGACCACCTGTCCACAGAAACTGTGTCCCAGGAGGGAGGAGGAGAAAGGATGGAGCAGCTCAGGTGGGCCCTGCCTCAGGCTACACACATCTATCTTCTCATTTAATCAAGCTAGGAAGCCTCTTTGTTGCCAGGAAGTTGGGCACAGAGATGGAAATCATGGTGGGGCTGAGGTTGCGGCTGCCTCTGGCTGGCTTCAGAGCCTACAGCCTTCCTGTGATGTCACAGTCTCCTAGTGTTTAACAGGAGTGGGGGACAGGCCCATGGGAGGAGAACGATGGGGGAAGCAGACACATTAAGACCTGCTGGTGCCCTGTGTGATTTGTCCCCGCCAGAGGGTGTGCAAGTGACAGTATTGCTGAGGCAGGAGGTGCTCAGCTCTGCCAGGCTGGGCCTAGGGGTGCAGGGTGGAGGGCTCAGACAGGGGAGGGTCGCAGAAACTCAGAAGAGGAGTAATAAAAATATCAGAGGAATTGCTTATGTGTTTTCAGTTGAAAGTAAAAAATCAGAGGTTTTTAAAACTATGTTCTTTTTTTCTTTCCAACCTGAAAATTTACGGAGGAAAGTCATTGCTTTGGCGTCCTGTGATTCTGAATAGTGAGACGCAGGGCCACGTGGAGTCCTGGTGGAGCTGCTGGGCTCTAGTGAAGACGTGCTCTCTTCCTGCCAGGACTGATGCGTTTCCATTTCCCAATTGAAAACATGCATACTAGCCACAGGGTTTTGGCGGGGGGCAAGGTATTCACCAGGCTAAAGTCATTAGGCTTGGAAGGCAGCAGTCAATGCTGCAGTCTGAGGAGGTGAGTTCAGTCCTCTGGGGAGGGCCCTGGCCTGGTCCTCCACCCACCTCTCCCAGGGGACTCGGCCCTCTCCACCTCCCTGGCCTTATCAGAGCAGGGCGCCTGGAGGCTGCTGTGTGGGATTTCTGGAATGAAGTCCTTATTGGAAGCAGCAGCTTCCTCCCGTCCTCCCCTCCAGGATCCTGAGGAATGTGACCTCCTCTTTGCAGATCCAGTGTGCACTTGGCTGGGGCAGCTGGGGCCACCGTTCTGCCCTTTCTCATTCAAGTGTCCTGGTCCATTACTTCTCTCGCTTTGGCTGTGTGGACAGGCAGGCTTGGGAATCAAGCGGATTAGCTGAAAAATGTGGGCTGCCTAGATTTCTGCTCAGTGTGTCTAGGACAGCAGCCAGGGGTGCCATGTTGGAGCTGGGGGCTTGCAGGTCACTGGTCAACCACCTCTCAGCAGGGTGAGGGGATGGGAGGCCCAGAGGGGCAGTCACAGGGCGCTAGCAGAGCTCGCCTTGGACTCGCCTCTGTCTGCTTCCTCCCGCCCTCCCCTCCCCTGTGCCCTGTGCTGGTTCTGCACACGTTTTCCTCTGGGGCCCTAAACCCGGGGAGTGGGGAGACAGGCTGCAGGGTTCCAAGGCTGTGTCTTTTCCTAGCTGTTTTGGGATGGGAGCAGCATGGCGCTATGCAGACTGCAGGCCCTGGTACGTCCCGGGAGGCTGCTGGAAGGAGCTGGAATTTGGAGTTAGGGTTCACGAGGGTGTGAGCACATCTTGTCCCTAGAGCGGTGGGGCTGGGGCCACGCAGTTCCCCTTTTCTGACACCTCGGCTTGCTCCTTGGCTCCTGGAGTCTAAAGGTGCCCCTCATGGGCAAGCGGTGAGGTCTGGTGAAGGCATAGCGGTGCTCGCTCAGTGCCTCTCCTGGCCTCTCTGCCTCCATTCTCCCAGGCGAGGGGTTGTCATCTTAACCAGGCCAAGGCACGCAGGGGGTGGGGAAAGGGCGAATTGGTCCAGCATCTACTGGGGCCAGGCCACGTGCTTCTGGAAGCCTCCTGCAGTTAACAGTTAACCGCAGGGCAGTCTTCACAGGAGGAGCAGGGGGTGGCGAGCTCTGATGCCCCTCAGGCTTGGACCATCGCGTACACAGAGTCCACAAAAAATGAGCGTTGTCCAAATCGCGTATTTCAAACTCAACCCAACCCCAGACACGGAGGTGCCAGAGAGGTAGGTCGGGAGGTCTGTTGCCTTGCACTCCTCATCCATCTGGGTTTGGAAAGACTTGGACTCCCCGTGTGCCTGAACTCCCTGTCCCTGAACTCCCTGTCCAGCTCTGCCTGCTCTCAAGTTCAGTGCAGCCTCCCGCCCGGGTCTCTAGCCAGGCTCCAACTGGTCCCTGGGTGAGCAAGGCAGGAGGAGGGTGGCGAGAGAAACTGCCCCCCATTTCACACCAGGACCATGTAGTGCCCAGAGGGGGGCCAGTCCCGACTGGCCTCCAGCTATGAGGCTGAAGACAGGATGGGGGCGGGGAGAACAAAACCTGTCCCCATAAGCCACCTCCCCATGCAGGACCTCATTTAGAACCCAGCAAAGACGCAGAGGAGGAGAGTGAGGTTCAGAGAGCTGGTGCAACTGTCCAAGGCCACACAGTTGGCAGAGCTGGCCGGAGCGGAGCTGTTCTGACTTCTTCTTTGTCTTAGCACTCATCTTGTAGTTCTGCATTTCTGTAGGCGTTTCTGGGTGGGCTTCCTGGCTTGCTGGTGGTTGTCCTCGCGTGGCAGGGAGAGAGCCAGAGCTCACTGGTCTCACACCCTCTTCTCCTAAGGGCAGGGGTTCTGTTGGATCAGGGCTCCTCCCTTCTGCCTCCCTGAACCTCAGTCATCACTCCAAAGGCCCGGCATCCAGGAAAGACAGGTGTGGGCTTAGGGCTTCCACGTAGGAGTGTAGTGCAGTTGATGTTGAGTGGCCACAGAATTAGAGGAGGCTTCAGGTCCTAGGTTTTGATCTCAGCCTTTTCAAGGGTGATAAGACCCAGCTACAAAAACCTGGAGTGGAAAGGAGAGTTGCTGGGGAACGCAGCTTCAGGAAAACCAAGTCCTGGCTGCAACGTTGCACCCTGAAGCCTTGATTTCATTTCACTGTAGGAAACTCCAGGCCCTGCCTCTGACCCCACCCCCCTTGCCTTCCCTTTCCCCTGCTGATTTGGTTTTCCCAAATTTTTAGCAAAGCCCTTAGCATGCGTCAGGAGTGCGTAGCCGGAGCTGTTGCTACTCTTTCTTCTTGGTACGGCTGCCACAAGTGCATTGTCCTGGATGCTTCCAGGTCTCCTGCTGGGCACCTTGTAGGCACAAGAAAGCCGGCCTTTCGAGAAGCCCCAGCTTGCATGTGGTTATGACCTTGCTTTGGCAATGAGGAGGAGTAGAAGGGGTGCGCATCTTTTAGGTACAAGCTTTAGGAGCCAGTGTGGGACCCAACCATCCAGTTTTCCCCTCTGTCACCCCAGCCAGCAAAGGTTCAGATGGCCCTGGAGGAAGACTGTGAAGAGCCAAGGCCGGGATGATCAGTTGTGGACATGTAGGGAGCACGAGGAAGGAATCTTATGGTTTTAGGCCACCAAAGCTCTGGGGGCAATTTGCTACCAGAACTCAACCTTTCTTATCCCGGCTGTTCCCTGCCACAGACCCAGCACTCCCTCCTGTCCATACCACGGGCTCTGAAGCATTACGAGCTGCTCAGGTTTTCAGAGCTACCCTAGAAGAAGGAGAATTTCCCATTTTTCCCAAGTCACACAATAAGCCTGAATAAGATGCTACTATCCTAAAAGAGGACACCAGGACTCATAGTGATGAAACCGTGTTGGGGGAACCCAGAAGCGAGTCATATCTAAAATTCGGATTCATCCAACTCAGAAGTCTGTGGGGCTCCCTTGATGGCACAGAGCTTCTCTTTGCTTCTTAGGAACACGTTGATGTGTAGCCCTCTGCAGTAGGGACTGAGCTGTCGGCTGATCATGAGCTATCAATCATCTAGTCCCACACTGTGTCCCATGGGTCAAATATGGCCCACCATCTGCCTTTATAGATAAAGTTTTATTGGCACAGGATCATTTATTTACATGTTGCCTGTGGTTGCCTTTGTGCTCCGATGCAGGGTTGAATGATTGTAATAGAGATCATCTGTCCCACAAGTCTAAATATTTTTTATCTGACCCTTCACAGAAGAGATTTGCTGACCCCAGTGCAAGAAGTGGACAAATGAACTATGAGACCCAGAAGAATAAGATGTGTTTTAAAATAGAAAATCATTTCATGCTCAGCTATGAACCATTAGGCAAAAGGGTGTATAAGAATAGTCACTGTAAAATAAAATAATTCTAACTTGCCCATTTCTCTCTGCATGGAAGAAATGGCTCTGTTTTTGTTTTTCCTAAAAAATTCAATAAACTTTTTTGATAACCTTAGTGAAGATTAAATTAAACATCATGCAGTGAATTCTTCTAATAGTAGTTGAGGCCACATGTCACTTGTGGCATTGCCCCTGTTTCTGTGAATTTGACCTTATACCATGAGCATTTCCCATGTCATTAAGAGTCTTCATGAATGTAATTACTGACGGTGACACCACATTCTCCCCTGTAGAAACACCACACTTTATGTAACAGTTATAATATTTTTAGGGTTTTTGTTTTCCATTATACTGAATCTTCATGCATAAATCTCTGTCCACATTTCTGAACTTTCCTTGGCATAGCTTACTAGAAATAGAATCCCTGGCCAAGCATGTGAATATTACAAAGGTCTTGATTCATTTCTTACATTTCTTCTCAAAAGGACCATCCAGCTTTTATTCCGCTTTGTGAATGAGGACGTTTGCCTCACGATGCTCCCTGAAGTAAGCTGTGAAGTTTTTAAGCTTCTCCTATGACAATGTGGAAGTGCAGTATTTGTGTTTTAATCAGAGTGTTTCAATTGCCATTCATGGTGAATTCTTTTCTTAAACCAGCTATTTGCATTTTATATTCTGAAAATACTCAATTCTATGTCCTTTCATCAAGAACTCAAAACACCTTTAGACTTTCCCTGGATCTATTTATTAATCAGCTCATCGATCAGCTCTATTTTTAGTGGTTAGTGTTTTTAAATTGGTTCGAAACGGCACTCTCTGCCCTGAGTGCTCTTCTGTTGACCCCTCTGAGCTGCCATCCTAAAGGTCTACATTTTCTCTCAGTCCTGTTCCTCAGGGCTACCAGTTTCCTTCGCAAACTACAAAGCCCTATGAGTGTTGATGTGACTGCTCTGCTGAGACCCCAAGTGTAGCTTTGGGAAGCCTTGTGGCCTTGACCTTCCATTGCTCCATCCGGGCAGCCTCCAACCTTCAACACCCATCTTGTGGTTTGGGTGATGGGAACACTTCTACAGAGAGTCTTGAAGATGGATTCAGGCTTGTCACTGAGCATCTGTCGTGTCAGGCCCTCTTCTGAATGCTTGGTAAACTTCCGTGAAGAAAGACCACTGTCCTCATGGAGCTTGGGTTCTTTGGGAGAGACACAGTGAACAAGTCCATGAGTCATAAGTGCTGTGGAAAACAAAAAGTAGAGTGAAGGTGCTGGGTGCGCAGCCCGGTTAGGCTTCCATGGGAAAGCGAGAGGGTAGCTGCTCGACATCCAGGCAAGGAAAGTGGCTCTAGCCTGGCCCAAAGTGTGCCCGCGTGTGTTCAAGGAGCGGGAAGGAGGCCAGAGGCTGGAGTGCAGCAATAATGGGGAAGACAGGAGGAAATGAAGTTCAAGATTTATAAAGCAGGAGTCCACACCAGGTAAGGCCATTCCAGGGAGTGTGGATTTGACTCTGAGTGACATGCGGGAGGTGGGGACAATGACAGCATCCTGAAGAGAGGAGTGGCTTGATGGAGCCATGTTCTAAAAGCAGCTCTCCGGGTCTGTCGGGAGAAAATTCTGTAGAGGTGCGAGGTAGAAATTGTGCCGTTGCTGCAGTTCTGGTGTAGAGATGGAGGTAGCTGGGTTAGGGGGACGGCGGTGGAGGAGGGTTGGAATCAGATTTTGGATACATTTTGAAGGTACAATCACCTGGATCTGTTGCTGGACTGGATATGAGCTCTTAGAGAAAGAAATCAAGAACGATGCCATCTGTGAGGAAGCGGCTGCCATCAGCTGAGCTGGAGAGGGTCATGAGCACACTAGGCTTTGGAGTTAGGGTTGCAGCTACTTTCAGATGTCTTGCATTTGCCACGTCTAATTACGATTCCAGGTAGATGTGTTCACTAGGCAGAGTAGCGCTGGCTTTAGGAGAGAGGGCTGAGTTTGAAACGTGAAGTTTGGAGTTTCGGGATCTAGATGGTATTTAAAGAAGATCCGAAGGAGTGGGGGTAGCTACGGAAGGACCAGATCCCTGCAAACTCCTGTGCTGTTAGCAGCCCACTGGGTGCAGGCTGCTTTTGTCCTTTCCTTGTGTTTTATAATCTGGGGTCTGACTCCCACCAGGAGTTACGTGAAAGATTAGATGATGCCCCATGCATTAGATTTTTCTGAACCTCATACATGATTTGAAAAACTCAGAAAAATGCTTTATTAAAATTATATGTCATAAAGTAGCAAACATAATTTTTTAAAAGAGAAAACATACTTTTGAATTTTAAAAAAAACTTGTGCTTTTTCTGAAATTCTTCCTACTTCTCTAATTTGGCCAAAACTTGGAGGTATGTGATCTCCAGGTCAGAAGTGCTAAGATGGAAAATTAGGGACACAACCCCACCCACGCCCGGCAATACTAGTCGTGTTGCATTAAAATGTTAGCTTATCCCACAGGATGCACACCAGTGAAACAGGAGATCCAGGAACAGTGGACTCCACTCAGAGAGTAACGAGAAGAGGTTTCAGTGTGTAGCTGGGTTGTGTTAACAACCACACTATTTGTTTAGATTGAAAGAGAAGGCTGGAAGGCTCCAGAAAAGACAGATTTGGGGGAGAAAGATTGTTATGCATTCTTGAGATAGTAGAAATAAATGCTTAAGCATTTGATATAGACAAGTATTTGGTGGCAAACAGAAAGGCAATTTTAAACTCCATGAAAACAGAAAGCTGTGTAAGCACAGCAACGTCACCATTACACTTAGTGTGACTATTTACCTCCCCAAAGGAAGTCTGAATTTGTTTTTAATCACAGGGAAAGATCTTTTTAGAACAATGTATGTTCTTAGGGTAAACTAACATCTATCGACCATTCACTGTGTGTTGAATATATCACCTTTAATGAAATACAATTTCCTGGTAGAATAATCAATACAATCTCCATATTACAGTGACAAACGCTCAAATATGAAGAAGATAAGAAAGTAGCCCCATATCATGTAGCCGCATGTCACAATTGGATTCAATCCCAGATTCCTTGCTTTGAAAGCTTCCTCTCTTCCTCCCATGCTGTGGTCTCCCCCGAGGTTTAGGCAGAGAAGTTGCAGAAATGACTGTCTACCACGTAAGTGGTGAACTTCAATCAGTATTTTAATAAAAGAAGTTAGTTAACAGTAATAAAATTCTAAACCACAGCCAGCAAAAATTGAAGCATAATATTGGTCTCCACCTGATGTGCATTAATTAATAGTCAATTACTGTACAGTGCTAATATTGAAGATAGTACTTATCAGAATCTCAGAATCCTGAAATTAGGATTTCTCAACTGGATGTGGTTTTGCCCCAAGGGGGCATTTGGTGATGGCTGGAGGAATGTTCTTGGCACCTATGGGATAAAGGCTACCAATGCTGTTAAACATCACCCAGTGATGTACAGGACAGCCTCACCCAGTCCCAAACAAAGGATTATCCAGCCCAGAACTCAGCAGGGCTGAGGCTGAGAACTCCTCCTCCAAATTAAAAGTATATGCAGAGTAAGATAACAAATGCAATTGGGTTAATATACATATTCTTTCCCAGTTTTATCTCCAAAAATTGAGTTTTTTGAGTGAACATTTGTTTTCTGACATTATTTAGCAGTGTTTTGATATATAGTTGGAAACTGGCCATTAATTTATTTATTTTACAGAGATAGGGACCGTGAGAGAGAGAAAATCAATTTTATTTAGTTTTCCAGGAGGCTTTTGTTGCTCCGACACTTATTGTGTACTTGGTGCTGAGGTTCAGAATGGACATACTTGTGCATGCCAGGCAAGTGCCGTGACCACTGAGCCACCGCTCCAGCCCCAGAAACTAACCATTTATGACAGTTTGGGTAAAGCAACTCCCACTGATAGCCTGTCAAAGTTCAAGTATTGCTAAAGCAGGTTGGTAAGAGGGGTGTGTGTGTGTGTGTGTGTGTGTGTGCGTGCGCACACGCATCATGTGTATGAGGTGGGTTGTGTACATGTACAGGGTGATGATGTGCATCTCTCTGCTTGTGTGTGAGTGCACATGTGTCTTCTGTATGAGGTGGGTTGTGTACTTGTACAGGCTGATGATGTGCATCTCTGTGTGTGTTGTGTGCACACGTGTCTTCTGTATGAGGTGGG
>PVKS010043680.1:0-14736 GCA_004027875.1 Aplodontia rufa | reverse complement strand
ACTCATTCAGTTTAACAGTGCCCTCTGTTCTCCAGGAGGACCCTGATGGAGGTATCCCTCTGGTGCAGTAAGGAGGACATCATTATTCTCATTCACCATCAAGTTGAAGTTAGGTGCCCAAAGTTAGAACTGGTATGTGCCAGAGAAGGACTAGTCTTGGGTCCAGGGCTCTCCCGGCCACATGGGGCAACCTCCGGAATAGCTCTGCTCAAGTCCACGCCTCCAGGGTGAATGACTGATAAGAACTGATGGTATAGGTGTAACAAGGCTGCCTTAGCCCCGTGTTGTGGCAGGTGGAAGGGGACATTCTGACGGCAGTTACTGCCCCAGGAAACGCTTGGGAGGAGCTATGGCATGTTCCATCTGATTTACTTTTCTCTTGCAAAATAAACATGGGAGTTATCCTCACTACTTCTTCACAGTGTGATGTGTGGAGCAGATGGCCACAGTGGCAGTGACAGTGAAGGGGTCTTTCACAGGTCCTCCCCCAACTCAGCATCTTAGGAATCTCAGGAATCTCCCTGGCTGTGAGTCCAGGAAATTCTCAACTTGCCCCCGACACTCCATAGCTCCAAAGCTTTGACGAATCACGTGATTATCTGGGGTCCCATTTTCTTGGTCTCTTGCCTGGCTGACCTGAGCTAGATGATGAAGGGGAATTCTCTCCTAAGGGAACAAGAGAGGGAGTGGGAAAGGAGAAAACTAGGCTGCGGAAAAACAGGAGAGAGACGATGAGCGAGGCAAGCGAGAGAGCACAGGGGTACCCAGCATGGCGGCCTGCCTGGGGGGAAAGGTCACAGACCAGGTACCACCTGCTTCCAGAACCTTCTTAACAACTTCCTGCCAGTCCAGCCCAGCTTGGCCTCCATCACATACACAATTAAAACTGGGCTGATTTTGAGCCATCAGGAAGCAAATAAAACAGGATTAAATATTAAGAAGCCGAACAAAGTAGCCTTATTAAAGAGGCACAATATAAGCACTATGTGCCAGCAGAATAATCATTATTACTGCTATAAACTGGGAGGAGGCACAAATGTCTGCCCTTGATCTGCAGCCATAATGCAAAGAAGAAAACCAGGGTTGCTGTGAACTCTGCAGGCCGTAAACACCCAGCGCTCCTGACAGAAAACATCTATCCACTGTCATGGCACCATGGGGTCGGTCACCTCCTTAATACAGGGGGCCGAGGGGAGGTGAGGAGAGGCGAGAAGAGGCAGGAAGAGCTGAGTGTGTCGAGCGATCTTCAGCGGTCCCTCGCCTTCCTTTCCCTCACTCCACCTTCACTCAGGGTGACAGGGCAGCATGGAACACGCGCAGGCCCTCAGGGACATGGGGGAAACAGGATGTCTGGTTACATGGGGAGACAGACACCCCCAAGGGCGAACACACCTCACCTGCAACCAGGAGGGATGCTCTGGTCGTGGGTCATGGTGGCCTTTCTGTTCAGGACTCCTTTGGAAACAGATTCTTTTAGGCACAGTATTACTTTTAGGTTGGGGAGGGGACATTCTTATAGCTCCCAAGGTTCAGCAGGAGATGGTCACCCACAGGATGGTGTGCGTCCTGACCCCTCTCCAGTGCAGTGCAGTGATGTATGATAGTCGCCCCTTCACTTTACAGCCTGTCCCCTCAGAGTGTGCCACAGCATCTGCAGTCATTTCCATGTTGATAATAGTTATTAAGGACAGTTCCATTCTTGATCAGTCACTACATGTGCCAGCTACTCCTTCACATGATTTACATACATTAACTGATTCAACCCCATGAGGGACGCATTATATGTGCCCATCTTATAGATGAAGAAATTGAGGCTTGGAGAATTCAGTTACGCAAAACAAGCAGCTAATAAGATCCAGGATTTGAACCTTGTAGACCTGAAGCTAAGTCTATCCTCATTTTTTTGGTACTGGGATTCAACCCAGGGGGGCTTAACCCACCGAGCCACATCCCAGCCCTTTCTTATTTTGAGACAGAGTCTTACCAAGTTGGTTAGGACCTCTCTAAGGTGCCGAGGCTGGTGATTCACCTGCCTAAGCCTCCTGAGCCATTAAAGGGATTAATGGTGTGCCCACCACAGCCAGCCAAGTCTGTCCTAGTAGTCGCTGTCTATCTAACTTGGATGAATTTATAAAGCCCTTTCCTAATCACAAGCAGCGGGAGGGAGGGGAATGAATGAGGCCTGAGAATGTGCTTGGGTCTCTAAGAGGAGAAGCGCAGAGAGTGGAGGTGGCCGCCCTGGGAAGACGCCCCTTACTCGATACTCCTGCCTAGGGCCTCTCTGCTAACGATCCTGGGAAGACAGGGACAGGAGAAAGCAGCGCAGTGTATTTAAGAGCATGGACTCTGAGCTAGGTGACCTGAGTTTGAATCCTGGCTCGTCCGCTTTGGAGCTATTTGACGTTGGATATGTTATTTCACTCCTCTGTGGAGGAGTTTCCCAATGTAAAAATGGAGATCTTAATCATACCTGTAGCACAGACTCAGAAGAGGTCTGTAAGGTGGTAGGCCAGCCTTTTCTTTTATAGGTGAAAATATTAAAGCCCAGAGAGGGTTAGCAACTTGTCCAGAGTCACACAGTAGAGTTCTGAACCTGTTCCTGCCATCAGGTACTGCCTCCCTTGTTCACTTTCCCATGACTCACATCATAGAGAGGCTAAAAGGCTTTATAGCTGAGCACGGACTCACATCATGGAGAGGCTGAAAGGCTTTATAGCTGAGCATGGACCCCATGCTCCCTCCACTGTCCAGAATCCAAAAGTTTCATTGTGGATGAGTTCTGAACTATGTACCCTTTTCTGTTTACAACAGTTATGTCGAGTTCATGATTCACTCTCATTCCCTCCTCTCTTGGCTCTGCCTCCCTCTTCACTGCTTTCCGCTGCTTAGGATAATTTTGACCCAGGTCAGATTTCCTGCACAGAGGTGCCACAGGGGCTCAGCACTACTCTGAAAGATGTAGGAACCCACAGAGGGGGAGTGCTCTTGAGGAAAGAGCAATGCTTCTCCAGAAGGGTCTCAGACTTTCCTTTCCTTTCAGCATGCACGTAAGTTGCTACCTTAAATTTCTAGGCTGCCTCCATGGCATTTATGTGAAATGAGTCATTTTAGCTCCCAATCCAACCCCATGGTGCCTCTTCAGTCCCATGATTTTATGAATGAGTTTGTGGGCAGCTGTCAGAGCATCAGTCAGCCTGATCCCTCCTGGGCAAGTCCTTTAATTAATCTCCCAACTAACTGGATGCTTGCAGCTGTTATTATCCTTTTTTGCCTGGCTGCGGATGGTGTCCCTAGTCTGTCTGGCTGCTGTAACTGCCCACATGGTTCACGGAATAGCACTGCTTTCTGCATTTCTATCCTCTGGGCAAAGAACCAGGAGGCCAAAGTTTCCCTCACCTCTGGGCCACTTAGGATTCGGGCGGAGGCTCACTACCAGGACATTTAAAGGTGGGCAGCAGCCAGAGGGAGTTCTTGGGTGGTGAAGGGCCTAGAAGTTATGTTCCATGACTTATAGGGAACAGGTGAAAGAAGCTGATGGGTTCAAATTAGAAAAAGATATGCTAGGAGACCCCATCGCCATCTTCCAGCATTTGAAGATTCCCATGAGAGGAAGGCAGCACCTGCCACACAGTTCTACAAGGCAAATGATCCAGGAAGGAGACCTGGGGAAAGGTTTTATCCTAAGGACAGAGCCATTTCCAACATGGCCCCGCTGCTCTTAGAGGTTAGGCGGTGCCTGGATCAGCATCTGCTGATTTCTAAAATTTCTTTTTCCTTAGAAAAATTAAGTTGAGCTTTACAAGGAAGGAGAGCTATGATTTGATAAAACAGCAAGCTGTTGATTATTTCAGGAGGAGAGTGGAAGGGGGCACGGAGAGCAGGGGTGACTTTGACAATCACGTCATTGTCACTCGCCATGAAGAATCTTCAGTCTACCTCCCAAGGCTCTTTGTCCTGTGGCCTCACTCTGTCCTTGAGGTTTCGTTTTTCCACCTTTTAGCACATTGCCCTCTGATCCAGGCACCAGGCCCTGTACTCTCTGGTTGCCATGCACAGCTCAGCCTGCTTTGACACCGCTTGATGGAGAGCCTGACACGTGCAGCATGCTTATTAGGGGCTGTGCACCTCCATCTGAGTCTTTGCTTCTCTCTCCTGAAACCCTTAGCTCCTCCACATCCACAAGGCTCTTCTTCCCCACCCAGCCCCACTGCTCCATGAAGCCTCCCCAGCCCACACAGCATCATGCCCTTTAGGGCTCCGATAGACATCCAGTTCTTTTTCTGCTCATTACAAAAGGAATACAGGAGCATTTGGTGCTGAGGCACTGGCTTCATCTGCTTCATCTGGTGCTCACGACATCCTGGTGACACAGGGATGATGTATTCATCCATGACTGTAGATGGAGAAACCAAGGCTTTGGAGGAGCCAAAGTGGGCAGGGATGAAGGGACCTCTGTTCTTTGCTCCCTGGTGCTTCCCTAGCCAACTGCACACTTGACACTTGCTCTGCCATGGCAAGGAAGAGTTCAGGTTACCCCAGCCCTGCCTCACTGACTCTGACTGCCCGTGTCCCCTCCCCTCTGCTGTCCTTCCATTTCTGCCGAAGTTTCAGAGAGCATGTGTCTCTGAGCTGCAGTAACAGCCTGACCTCCTGGGAGGCTCTGTAGGGAATGCTCTGGGCTGGCAGAGGGACCTGTGAGGCTTGCTAGTCCCAGAGTGCACACACACCTAATTCCGCTGTCTTTTGTTTTCCTTCTTCATCCTTCGAAAGGGTTCTGAGTGAGCACCTCTGGGGCAGGGCCAGGATTAGCCCTGTTCGCTAGTTCACTGCTCCTTCAGAGCTGGGACTGGGGTGTGTGAATTTGGCTGCCCGATGGTGAGCTCCTTCCTACCTCTTCTCTAATTTTGGGTAAGAGCAGAGATGCCAGTGGCTGTCCGAGTCTGCAGCAGCCAGGATGACACTCAGCCAAACATGGAGAAAGAGAAGCTGGCTCAAGGAAAACAGGGGTTTTCGGGCTGGACGGTGCTATTCCTGGGGTTCTGTGGCATAGCCTCTGTCTCTGGAGTCCTCTGCTCAAGGCTGAATCTGAATCAAAGGCATCATTCACCCTTCATCTTTCCTCCTTGCCCTAATCTTAGAACTCTCCTATGATTTCTCAGGAGAGTTGAGATTGCTGGAGGGGTCAGTTGTTCTTCCCTTAGAAGACAGGCATGGTGTTTCAAACCTAGAGAACTGGGACCCCTGTCTTCAATAGGCAGAAGGCCTGGAGGCACAGGCAGAGTGTGGGAATGCTAATGATCCAGAAAGGACTTTGAACGGCAGGCCAACCTGGTCACTCCTTCCCCTGCTGAGACAGGCTCAGGGCCCAGGAATCCCAGCACGAAGAACAAGACAGAGATTCTGGCTTGGGAATATAGGCCTGGCTGAGGAGGGTGGAATTCAGAAAGGCTCTTCTGTAAGGCTTGGCAGGGAGGTTGGTTGTGTGGATTGTACAATGTGGCATGGGGACCCTGGCAGACTCAAGCAAGTCTACGACTTTTGCCATTTGCATTGCAGTGGTAATAACTATCTGGACAACTCAGAAGGAGATCTCTGACCTCCACGAGATATCCATTTAACTCAGGGGTTCTTCTGGGGGAAACAGCAACATGGAGAACCCAAGCGGGGCATCCATGACATGGCATTAGCCCTGGATAACTAAGTATTTATACATCTGTTCTTGAATGTTTGATAACGTCTCCCCCTCAATTGTAACTCCATATCCACCTAATAAAAAAAAAACTATCTGGATAGTTGGCTGTTGGCTGAAAATGGTGCAAAGACAGAAAACTTCTCTGATTTGGGAAAAGCAGAAAGGAGACAGTGCCTTATTTATTTATTTATTTATTTTAAGAGGCAAGGTCTTTGGCTGGAGCGGTGGCTCAGCGGTTTCGGCGCTTGCCTGGCAAGCACGAGGACCCGGGTTCAAACCCCAGCACCACGTACACAACTAAGTGTTGGAGCAACTAAGGCCAGGTGAAAAACTAAATAAAGTTGTTTCTCTCTTTCTCTGTCTCTCTCACTGTCCCTCTCTCTTAAAAAAAAGAGAGAGAGAGAGAGAAAGAGACAAGGTCTTGCTGTGTTTTTTCCCAGGCTGGTCTCCAACTCCTAGGCTCAAGTGATCCTCCTGCCTCAGCCTCCTGACTAGCTGGGACTATAAGCGCACACCACCATGCCTGGTTTTTCAATCTCAATAACACTGGGGGAATGGGAGGAATGCTCCAGAGCCAGGAGTTAAAGTTCCAGGCTCCTCCTCAGGACCCACCCACTGTTAAGAAGGTGCATCGTTTCATGGCTATGTGTTTCCCTTATCAGGCTATTGGGAGGACCAAGCCAGAAGAGGTGGAAAATGCTTTCCATGGCACAACCTCTAATGTATACAAGAGGCAGGAGGGAGAGCGGAGACAGCAAAGCAATTAGCGGGAATAATTAACCATGCAAGGATAATTAACAGCACCACTGGGAGGATGTGGTGCACCCACGGACATTTGAGACCACGGTGTGGAAGTTAAATAGCTGCAGGTGTCAGTTCCTGAGGACAAAGTATTTTCCAACAACTGGAGGTTCACCAAAGCGAAAGGGGTTTCTTGTGACATGGTAAGGCCAATGGCTACCACGGGGGGTGTTTGAGAAGAGGGTGGAGTGACTCCACACTGCAGATGTTGTAGAGGAGTTTCATGCACGCAGGGGGATGTGGGAGATGTGCAGAGAACCTCTGTCATTCCAGCACTGAGATGCTACCACCCAACCCTTGACAAAGGTGGTCAGGCTCTTGGGAAAGAGCAGCAGAGGAGAACATGGAGATAGAAGTCATCTGCTGTATGCTGGAGCAAGTTGTCCTGAGTTTCTAAGTAGCAGACACATCCCCTTTTGCAGCCATCTGCTGCGCTACCATGCCAGGGGATGGGGGGTGTGTGGGCAAGGGGCAGCTACTGTCTACAAAATGAGGACATCCTCTCTCTGAGCCAGCCACACATCCCTCCTGGAAGATGGGACTCCAAGAGAAGGCTTGAAATTGACAGAAAACTAAAGATGATTTAGGTGCTTTAAAAAAATTTTCCCCTCTACTAGCGTTTCTTAAAATTTTTATTGAGGTGGTATGTTCTTGTACTATCAGAAATGCATATGTAGTGATGATAGGATATACTCCTGATCCTAATCCTGAATCACCCCCACATGACTCACACCCCAGTCTTATTTAGGTGTTACTTTTGCAGATCAGGTATCTGAGGCCCCGAAAGGCAAGAGTTGTCTGAGCTCACCGAACTAGTCTGCGTTTGGAGCTGAGTCTAGGAACCAGATCTCCTGAATTCCTTTCTAGGGTTTCTTTCCACCATTTCTCTATCGGTAACCTCCTTATTCTGCAGAGTCAGCTTCCTCCCCACCCGACAAAAGAGAAAGAGGGTGGATTTGAGTCAGAAGGGTTATGCCTGGGTGTGAGCCTATGTAAATCAGGCCTTTGGCAAATGACCTGAACTTTACCTACCTGCCTCTCTCTCTCCTTCCTCTGGCTCTCTCTCTCTCTCTCTCTCTCTCTCAATCGTTTTTAATTACATATAACATTAGGACACATTTTTTTAAAGATAGAGGGAGAGAATGAGAGAAAGAATCAATTTTATTTATTTTTTCATCTGGCCTTTGTTTTTCCGACACTCAGTTGTGTATGCAGTGCTGCGGTTTGAACCTAGGTCCTTGTGTATGCCAGGCAAGCACAAAAGCATGGAATACAATTTGCTCTAATTCAGTCCCCCCGCTCTTTCCTCTGCCTTCCCTTCTCTTGCTCTCCTCCCTTTACTCTACCGATCTTGCAATTTATTTATAGTTTTTTTTTTTTAATTAGTGTCTTTTGGATATACTTGAGGTTGGGATTCACTGTGCTAAATACCTTTCTAATCTAAAACTGGAGAAAATGGCCAATCAGAGAGGGTTAAATGAGGAGTAAGATGATACAACTAAAAGGAGGTGCTTAATTACTGGTAATTTTTTTTTAAATAGAGAGGGACAGTGAGAGAGAGAGAGAGAGAGAGAGAGAGACAATTTTTATTTAGTTTTTCATGTGGCTTTCGTTGCTCCGAGACTTCATTGTGTACGTGGGTGCCGGGGTTTGAACTCGCGTACTTGCGTATGCCGAGCAAGCACCATAATCACCAGTGTTTGTAATTTTCAACAACAATGCTCAGTGTGTGTGTGTGTGTGTGTAGAATGCCTGGGCATGGGATATTTATATGCAAAAGAAAATGCAGGCCAAAGAGAAGAACTTCAGGATCCCCTGCTTTGCTTCTCAAAGGTCAGTGGGAGTCTGAGCCCTTTTGGTGATGATCAATGTGTCTCAGGGCCAATCTCTAAGGATGGCCACAGTTAATGCTGTTCCCCTGGAGCTATCAGCTTCCCTGATGTGTTCTTCACTGTCTGTGTTCTCATCATGAAATATCTGTGATGTCTCTAATGGTTAATCATGAAAAACTATGTAAGCAGAATCAGAAAGAGAGAGAGAGCTGCATGAATTTCCCTATTGTGCCTCTTGAATTCTTTCTTTAAACTTAGACTAAACCACAGACCCACCAGACATAGTGTGGATTCTCTTAATGTGCTCTGTGCTGTGTCAGAATAAGTTATTTATGACCATATCTGGGCGTATAGTGATTCTCCTGGTCTTGCTTTCACGGGGGTCAAGTTGAAATCTTTAGGATAGGCACTGCTACAGATATCCACATTTTAATTGGAGTTTTAGCTTCTATGAGCCAGTGACCCCAGTGGCAAAGTAATATGGGGGCCTCAGTTACAGTTTGGTTTTTAATAGATTATGGTCTAAACATATTTTTCAATATGCAGCAATTGGGTTAGTCGAATGACAAATGTCATCCCCGAGCATCGCCAGAGCAACACGCCATTTCCATTAGGAGTAATATTTCCTGGCCAGATTAAGACATGGAAAATAATTTTTGGTTATCAACAATTCCCTTCAGTTTCACTGATCTGATTAAACTTAGCAACGGAAAGAGGAATTTACAAATTAGATGCTGTTCTCTATTTATTACCAAAATGGTTGCTTTCCACTACATCCAGGAGATACAGTTGAGATCTCATTAAGGCTCAGCTTGTGATAACATTTACTCCATAAATCTCCATTGCAGCCAGTGAATGAAATGAGCATTACGTGAAGACCACATAATGGATGAAATCAAGCCTCTGCCCCCTTTGAAGGGAACTGACCTTTTCAAGACTTAAATGTATTCTGCTTTCCGGTCCTAAAGAAGCAACTAGGAATTTATTCTTGGTACTCGCTTAACCATTTCCTGACTGCTATTCTTAGCTGGCTAGTTGGCCTTCATGAGACAGATCAAAACAAGGAATATCTCCAACACTTCCCAAGCATATTTGAAGAAAGGGGAGAAGAGATGAGCAGCCAAAGAAAGACATCGTAGAGTAGTCCTGTCCTACCCTAGAAGTGAAAAAGAAATACTGGCAGACAGGAAATGATAGATGGAAAATTAATTCGCAGGTTCATTATATAGCCTCTGCTGGCTCATCTGACACAGTGACAAGGTCATCTCTTCCCACTGGAGAAATTCTAAGAACTTCCAAACCAAGACCCCACTCTCTTTTTTTTTTTTTTAAGGGAAAGAAAGAGAGAAAGAGGGAGAGAGAGAAAGAGAAAGAGAAAATCAATTTTATTTATCGTATCATCTGGATCTTGTTTTTCTGATACTTAGTTGTGCATGTGGTGCTGGGGTTTTAACTCAGGTCTTTGCACATGCCAGGCAAGCGCTCCAACTGCTGAGCCACCGCTCCAGCCCCAGAAGTCCCCCTCTTCCTTTCTATTTTCCCATACTTTTTGCAACCAATGTTCACTAACTGCCCATGTACCAGGCTCTGAGTTAATGCATGGAATAAAAAAAAAAAAATCCCTACTTAGAAGAATGCACAACCCAGGAGATGGTATGAGATAGATCAATAAATAGATACGATAGGTCACATGCAATAAGTATTCTTTTGCAGGTATTAGACAAGTATTCTGGGAATACAAATGATGCAAGGAAACAATGCTGGGCAGGAGGGGTAGGGAAGGCAGAAGGTGAGGAATGCCCCTGATGGGGTTTGAAGGCGGGACGGCAGTTCATAAGGCAGATGGTAGGGCTGGGCTTTCTGTGCAGAGATCTCAGTGTATGCACAGGTGTGCACAGTATCTTTGGATGAATAAACTGGCTTTCAGGGTGCAGGCAGGCCATCCTGCAGGAGATTCAGTACGATTCCAAGAGTGTGGGATGTCAGGATACAATCAGTTGAATTCCTCAGAAGTCTGACGGCTAGACTGGCCCAGGTTTGATCTGGATTCCTAGGGCTAAAGCTAATGTACATAAATGTAGAGTCACAGAAACAAAACACCAGAGCTGGAGTGCAGACTGGTCATTACTAGGGCCTGGATGCCAGGGTGTTTCTCAGGCTCCTATGGATGATTGTTCAGACCCCAAACCCTGGCATCTTATCAGAAGATCATGATGAGGGTGCTTCACCTCACATCACTGTGTTTTCAAAGGGTATGACTTGGTGGAGCGATAGAATAAATGAAGGAATTATGGAAACGATTGTTAAGAAAAATGATTTGATACCTTCCACCACCCTCTGGAAGCTCTGGAATTTTCATTAAAGCTCGAGATGTTTGATGGAAACCAAGGGTCTCTGTCTGCTTATTGTCAACTGACCTCTTAACTTCCTGGTCAATGCAGAGGGCCAGAGGAGTTGAGGACCAAACAGGCTGGGACCTTCTACTTTTCATGCCTTGTGGATGCCCTCTCTTAGGGGATGGCAAGCATCTTTTCTTTTCTTTCTTTATTTTTTTTTCTGCTTATTCTCAGCACAGCAAATTCCACACCAAGCTTCTACTCTAGCCAGACCCAGCTGACTTTAGTAGACTAACTGAACATTTCTGCCATGAAAGGGATCCTTCATTTCTTGCCTGTGTTTGGTGCATGTGCAGGAGAAGTGTGTGTGTTCACAAGTGTGTGTGCATGAGTGTGCATTCTGTTGTTTTTCAGAGGATTTTGTTAACATAACAACTGGCCTAATATTGGGTACCATCATCATATCTCCTAAGTCAATGACAAGATATAATGGTCGGACTGACAGCTTTGAAGCTTGGAAACGAAAAGGTAAACAAAGGCTTGTCCCTTGAAAGCCAGCCTGCCAAGCTTATTGTTAGGCTGGCTAGGGGCATGGCTTCAGCTAGCCCACATGGTCAAGGCATCATGGCGCCTGGCTAGGGGCTGGCTTCAGTCAAGACAGAGGCCATGGCAGCTAAGGTGCAGGGCAAAGGGCAGCTTGCCCGCCCCCCCAAAGAACAGCCAATCAAGACGCTTGCAGATAAGCTCCAATGGATTGATGGATCCACCAGCCAATCTCTGAAAGACCAACCCTATCAATTCCTCCCAGTTAACCAATAAAACCAGCTGCCTGGTGAAGGTCCAGTGCCATTTTCCCTGCCTGCCATTCTCCTTGCACGCCTGTTTCCCCTGCTGGCCGTCACTTCCCATGCCTGCCCTCTTATGGCGGCACAGGTGAAATTGGCCGGGGAGCAACAGATCCCAATAAACATCTCCATCTGAATTTACACCCGTCCCATCATTCTTTTTTCTTTTTTTTTTTACACTTATAATTCAGGCTCCTCACCTCCTCAGCGAGTCACTGAGGACAGATCTATTCTGTCACTCCCAGGCAAAAGGCACAAACCAGGCCCAGCGCAGCAGCATTTCTTTCACGGCTTTGGCCTGTGGTTTTGCTTTCTCTTGACCTCTCATCTTGATGCACTATCTTCCTGTCCATCAAAGTCCTCAGAAGAAGACCTAGGGTTTGTTGGTCAAAACCAGCCTCAGGCTTGGCGAATAATTTTTAAAGCATGATTTAGGGAGCTCCCAGAGCTCATTTGTCTAGACACTTAAAAATGCCTTACTATTCTTACTTTCTTGGTAAAACAAGGCAAAACTCTGAAGAACAGCATCAGAATTCAAATGTACATTTTGGGGGAGGATAAACCTTTTAAATCTCTCCTCTCAAAGCTTATCTGTCTAGCAGATCACTCCTGCAGATGTTTGATGGGGATAATCTTGTTAGGCTGATGAATGAATGTTACACAAGTCTAGGTCTACCTTCTTGTAAGTCTGTAAGAATGAATGATAGAATATGAATCTAAGTTGCAATGAATGTATATTTTTATGACTGAGTAAAGGGCTGACTCTTCTTTTGTTACTTTTTCCTTCTCTTAGTTGTCTGGAGATATCATGTAATAGGACACCCTATCTTTGACTCTGTTCATTGGTGATCTCACTAGAGACCATCCATCCATAGATGGGATTTTGAGACCCAGGGAGCTCCATGCAGACATGTTTTTCCTGTTCATCTTTTTCTCTGAGAAGGAACAGTTGCGACTGTCACTGGAGGTGTGGGTCCTGCTAGTGGATGTAAACTGGGAGCAAAAGGGGGCATGTTCATGACCTTTTTATAAAAATTGAAATTCAAGTTTAGTTTAAAGTCAGGTATTTGGAGTTAAGCAAAATTCCCTATTCTCTTGGGGAGGCCCTTGCCCAGGTCCCATTGTGCTACCTGTGAACGCGTCCTGCGATTTTTCCAGGGACAGCACTGCAACCTGCACATATCTCCATGAGAAACGGAATCTGGAACATTGTAAGCTAGGAGGAGATCAATCCAGCCTGACGGCAGATGGGGCCCTGGCACAACACAGCCCAGACACCTGTCTAAACCAATAACATTGACACAGGTAAGGCGTGACTGAAGGGCATGTGGTTTGACCCAGAGGTTGAGGGATAGACTCAGTGACCTGGGAATCCTTTGTTTCCTAGGGTTTAGGATCTGTGATTTTCAAATTGTGATGGAGCCGCCCATTTGGCTAAAGAAGGAATCCAGGGATTGGCACAGGGGTACAGAGATAATATGTAAATGTGTCAGCCCTCTTCTCTGCAGCTGCTCCTCCTCTCCCTATTGTCACCCTAGCCAAGCAGTCACCTGACCTGGGTTTTGAAGCATTCTGTCCATCCCCCAAGGGCCCATCCCTTTCATACAGCAACTCCCTCAGGCAGATTCTGTTGTTTCTGACCAGGCTTCCGTCTTGGCCCTCTAACTGTGTGGCTTCAATACATAGTGATCACAATGATGAATAGTGCAGTACTTACAGCAGGTATTACAGCTATTTAAGAGGACAAACTCTTTCCTATTACATGGGAGCATAAATCTCCCCTGGAGACACAGCCATTTTTGCCAGAGGCATGTGCATTTCTGTTTGAGGGTGCAATCCTGAAAGATGGAGCCATTAATGCCTGAGTTTGGGATTATTACTCAATTTTTTTTATAGGCCACTTAATCACCACGGCAAGTATTAAGTGAGATAGAGTCATTTGGGTTTCTTCGTGTATACCTTTTAAGGGTAAGGGACCACTGGTTGGTTCATTTATAGTTATGGATGGAAAACAGGCCTTTGAATAGCAAGAGGCAAAGGGCCATGTCAGATTCTCACCACTAAGCAGACAGGACAAACCAACACTGAGTCCTTCAGAGGGACACATCACTGCTGAAAAAGTAGGAGCTATTTATTTCAGAGTCTCTGGGGCAAATGATCAGGAGTCTTCAGCCATTGGACTCTATCCTTGTGGGCGTAGGGCATTTTTCCAACCCATTCTCTGCCTGTGGACTCTCATTCAGTCCTCATTATCCTCTAGACTGGGTTCCCTGCCTCTAGCGTCTCTCTCCTTCCAACCCATTGTCCCCACTCAGCCACAAAGTGACCTTCTGACAGGGAACTCAAATCTTCCCTTCCTCTGCCAAATCTCTTCCGTAGACCCCCTTACTACAGGGTAAAGTCCTAATCTGAGGCTCTTTGGGACACATCAACCTTCCCTTCTGACCTGAACTTTGATTTCCTCCTCTGTGCACCCTAAACTAGAGTCACTCCAAATATGGACATATCCATTTTCTTTCTTCTTTTTAAAGTTACTTTGTTCCTGCCACTTTGGATATGCAGCCCTGTCAATTAGAATGTCCTTTCTCTTCTTTTTTGGTGGTATGAACTGTTGACAATCTGTGGCCGAGACATGGCTTCATGTCAACTCTTTTCTAGTTCTCTTGCTTTCTGGGCACATAGTTTCCCAGCACCCCTGGGAGTTAGGTGGAACTGGTAACTTCTGGGCAGTGGAGTATGCATGGGAGGGATGCCCACACTCCCAGGCCTGGTTTCTAAATCTTCCAATACCTTCCACCCTCCCTCTTCTGCAGGCCAGATGGAGAAGGTCTAGAAAGACCACAGAGGCCCGGGGTGGTAAAGCATGAGAGAGAAACAGTCCTGGACTCTGAAGACTGTGTGGAGCGTAACTTCCCTTCCCACCAATGACCAGCTCACATTAAACTGGGGAATGGGTATTAAGGAGCTGAGATTTGATTTTGGGGTTGCCCATTACAATAATTTGCCAACCTTGATCAATATGGCACCATTAAGAATTCTTCTTTGGGGGCTGGAGCAGTAGCATAGTGGTTACAGCGCTTGCCTGGCATGCGCGAGTACTCTGGTTCAAACCCCAGCACCCACATACACAACTGTCAGAGCAACGAAGGCCATGTGAAAAAATAAAAATTGATTCTCTCTCTCTCTCTCTAAAAAAAAAAAAACTTCTTTGGGTAAGCAGTCCCTCCCTC
>PVKS010043679.1:0-14735 GCA_004027875.1 Aplodontia rufa | reverse complement strand
AGGATTTTATAGATTCTGGATATGAGACCCTTGTCTGAGGAATCATAGTCCATGATACTCTCCATTTCTGTAGGAAACCTCTTGACTCTTTTGATTGTTTCCTTGGCAGTACAAAAGCTTTTTAGCTTTATGGCATCCCATTCACTGATTTTTGACTTTACTTCCTTCACTTTTGGAGACCTGTTGAGAAAGTCTTTGCAAAGTAGCAGGATACAAGATCAACACGCATAAATCAATAGCTTTCCTATATACCAATAATAACAGGACTGAAGAAGAACTCAGGAATGCAGTCCCTTTCAAAATAGCTTTGAAAAAAATAAAATACTTGGGAATTAATCTAACAAGGGAAATCAAAGATCTCTTCAATGAAAATTATCGAACATTGAAGAACGAAATCCAAGATGACCTAAAAAGATGGAAAGATCTCCCATGCTCTTGATTAGGCAGAATTAATATAATAAAAATGGCCATTCTACCAAAAGCTTTATATAGATTTAACGCTATCCCTATAAAGATACCTATGTCGTTCTTTAAAGACATAGAAAAAGCAATTCTCAAATTCATTTGGAACAACAAGAAACCAAGAATTGCCAAAGCTCTACTAAGCAAGAAAGATGAAACAGGCGGTTTTCCCTTTCCAGATCTAAAACTATACTATAGGGCCATAGTAACAAAGACAGCATGGTACTGGTATCAAGACAGGGAAGAAGACCAATGGAATAGAATAGAAGACCCCGAAACAAATCCTCAAATCTTTAAACATCTGATTTTTGACAAAGGGGGACAAAATATTACATGGAGAAGTGACAGCCTCTTCAACAAATGGTGCTGTACAAACTGGTCTTCCACCTGCAGAAAGTTGAAATTAGACCCATATCTTTCTCCTTGCACAAGAATCAAATCAAAATGGATCAAGGAGCTTGATATCAAACCAGCTACGTTGCAACTGATAGAAGACAAAATTGGTCCAACACTTCAACATTTGTGATATGCTTCTTGAAAGTCATTGTTGAGCTGATGTGGATGGTGGGGATGGTTATTTGACCTTGGAGATCTTAATATCATTTTAAGGCTTAAGAAAGAATTAGTAAGGTCTTAGGAATATCCTACAAAAGGGACTCTACATTCTGTAGTTAACTGCAGTGATTTCTGAAATATTATTTTAAAAAATTGTGTAAAATATACTCTTTGGAGTCAGACAGATCAGGGTTCAGTGTCATTTCTATCACTCTATGACTCTGGGAAAAATCACATAATCTTAAACATTAGACAAATATTCATTGAGAATATTCTGAATAGAGATTTTAAAGAAGAAACTGATAATGGGAAAAAATTCCTTAAGAAACAAAATACAAAATTTTGTTGAGGTTATTCAGTTTGCTTAGTTTGTTGAAACTATATCTGGAGCCATATTCCTGTTTTTACATGAAATCTTCAAGAATTTCTAATCAGCAGGTTTTCTTCTAACTTCTGTCCAACTTTTAGTTGGATAACACAGATAGGCATTTAGAATAACTAATGTAATCTTTTTCTAGGGTACATTGCATAGTGCCTCAATTTACTGTGAACACATGGTAAATAACTTCTAATATGAGACAACAAACAAAATGCATGTATAATCAATTTGGAAAAATGTTTAAGAGGTTCCATAAACATGTTTTTATAAATTCACACTGCCTGCCAACTTGCCTGATTTTGAAGAGTTGCTATAACAACCAGAAGTCCCCTCAACAGTCTCAGCACCCTGCTTTCTTGGATCTTTCACTAAGAAATATAATTATCTTGTCTGAACCTGTTATCTCAATTGTTTAAGCATGGTACTAATAAAGACTCAAGTAGAGGATTCAAAACTATACATTAGCAGCAAAATTCTCTCTATAGGTCCTCTTCCAAGGGAACTTATTCATTCATTCATAAAAGTATTTACAGAATGCCTGTCATTTTGCCAGGTCCTCTTCTATATGCTAGAGACAAAGCCATAAAATAAACAAACCACCACCACCAACAACAAAAAAAACCAAAACCAAAATAAAACCTCAAACTAACAAAAAACAAACAAATAAGCCAAAAAACAATAATGAGAAAAACAAGGACCCTGAAAGTGCCAGCTTTAATAATGCCTATAGTCAGGTGAGGGGTAGGGAGGAGGACAAACACTAAATAAACAATAGATGCATACATATATGCAGGTATATGGGTAGGGTGATAGGTACAATGGAGACAAAGAAAGCAGGGAAAGAGGAGAGGTGCTATATGTTCAAGTGATGAAAAAATGTCTCCTGATGTGGTGACATTTGAGCAGAGATTTGGACATTTGGACTCTGTGAAAAAACATTTCAGTCAGTATAGCAGGTGCTCAGGCACTGAACTGGGAGAATTCTTGGCTGGATTTGGAAGCGAGGAGGCATGTATGATTGGAGTAGAAGGAAGACTCAGGGGAAGAATGGTAGGTGAAGAAATCAAAGAGGAAGAAGAACCTGTTCATGCAGAGTCTTGGATGCCAATTGTAAGGACTTTAGATTTTATTCTGAGTGAGATGGGAAACTAATGTTCTGATCACAGGAGTAATTTTATCTGACCTATATTTCAGAAAAGATAACTTTGACTTTAGGGACTACTGGGGGTCAGAAGAAAGGGGGACCAGTTAGAGAGCATTGCAATAGTACTAGGGGAACAGGTGATGGTAGCCTGGAGTAGATGGCAAGTGTTCAGAGGTCTTCAGAGTCTGGATGTTTCTTGGACATAGAGTCAGTAGGATTTGCTGAGCGAATATGAGACAGTGAGTTCAAAGATAACTCTGTGGTTTTCCTCTTGAAAAATGTTTCCTAGAAAAACAAAGATAGCATATTTCCTTGGGGGAAGATTGAAAAATAAAAGCATGCATAAACATATTGGGGTGTGTGTGTGTGTGTGTGTGCGTGCGCGTGCGCACGTGTATGTAATGTAGAACTTAGAATGGAGTTCTAGGAGTATTAATTCTAAGTGGATATGTCAAATAGGCAATTGGATATAAATAGTAATATTCTTTCATAGATTTCAGAGTTGAGGGGAGAGGTCTGAGCTAAAGATATGAGTGTGAGAGTTATCAATATGCAGTTGAAATATAGGGCCATGGGGCTGAATGAGGTCCCCCAGGAAATGAATGTGGCTAGAAAAAATGAAGTGGTTTGAACCATAGGGAAATCCATTGTTAGAGCTGGAAAAGATTGTGGAGGAGAACCCAACAAAAACAATGAGGAGGAACAGCCAGCAAAGTGGAAGAGCAAGAAAATGGTATATTGGAAGAAAACAGATTTAAGATGGAGGAACTCATCAGCTGAGTCAAATACTGTTGAGCAGTCATATAAAATGGGGACTGAAAACTGGATTTGGTAGCAAGGAAATCATTGTGACTTTTGGTAGGTTAGTTTTGGTAGAGTGATAAGGACAAAATATCTGTTAGAGAAGAGAAAGGGGACAGTGATTACTGACAGAGCTTTGCAGGGGTTTTGGAGCTGAAAAATGGGGCACTAATGGGGACAATATAGGGTAGAGAGTTTTTAAATTCAAGTTAGGATTTATTGTGACAAGTCTGCATAATAGTGGGGATAATCAACAGAGGGGAAAATTGATGATATAGGATAAAGAGAGGCAATAGTGAGGTCTGTAAGTAGACAAGAGGTTTAATATGAGAGATTTCATTCATCCATTCCAAAAAGTTAAATAAGCATCTACCATGTACCACAAGCACAGTGAAGGACTAGGAACAGAGAAATTAATACAACATGGCTCCTGTTAACAAAGAGGTTATTTTCTTGAGGAGGAGAAATAAGCATTTTCTTAAAATAATAATCATATTCAATGTATGTAATGATAGCATCAGAGAAATGCACCCAGGGCTCTTTTCTTTATGGCACACAAATTCTTGGGCTATCATGTCACTATAAGCTAAAAGATGCGAGACCTTCATTCTTATGGTGTATTGACATGTTCTGGGTTGTACTATTGATTGAACTAACTCAGGCAAGAGTTCTGAGTATGAGTTGGGGCTGTGACTGCATAGATAAATTCAAGGTGAGAGATTTGAGAAATGTTGGGGAGGTAAAATCAATAATACTGTTGACTAGGTGACCTAGACTAGGTAAAGAGGAGAGGGGGTCAATGATAATCATAGGTTCCTCAAATCTAGTTTCCTGGAGGGAGGTGTGCTAAAATCCAAATTCCTAACAAGTAGCAGAGATAGATGAGAAGAACAATTCAGGACCTTTTCTTTTCTTCTCCTTACCCTCCTCTTTCTTTCTTTTATTTTGTGGTGCTGGGATTGAATTCAGGGCCTTGTTCATATTAGACAAGCATTCTACCACTGAGCTATACTCCTAGCCCTAGGATCTTTTCCTTAAAGAAAATTTAGGTGTTATAAATACCTGGTACTTTTAATTAAAAGTATTTTTAAAAAATCACATATTTCTGTTTATGAAGAAAAATAAATAAATATGATCTCTATATGAAGTCACAAACACCAAACAAAAATAGACAGGAAAGCCTAATGATAAGATTCTAGAACACTTCTTGACATTATATAAGAAACTTAAAACAAATAAACAACACAGATCCGGCCTTTATTTTTTTCCATAAAATACTTAAAAAGTTAATGAAATTTAATTGGAATATATGATTTTTAGTTCACAGCGATCCCAGACTTTATGAGACTTATGAAACAACTGTGAATAATCTTGAGGTTTTGGAGGATAATGCAACTGATCTAGGTCTTTTTTGTCAGCCTAACTCCTCTAAGCAGGAAGCTGCACAGTGTTATATGGCACTCTTCAAATTTTCCCACTCAAGTGTTCCTACTACCAGAGGCATAAGAAAGAGCACCCTGATGGCACACAAAAGGCATTGTTTGGGGGTATAACCTGAAGCAACAAGTTGCAAACATGAAACTTCTTTGTTCTGGTGTTTTAATAATAGCTAAGCAAAATTTAGATATAATTTCCTAAAATATCTATTTTCTTTCATACAAAACTAACGGAATCTATTCCTTCTCCCACCTTATTTTGCTCTAATTCACTGAGTTTAACAGTGATACTCAACTCAAAGTGGATCAACGACCTGGGAATTAGACCAGAAACCTTCCACCTATTAGAAGAAAAGGTAGACCCAACACTCCAACACATTGGCTCAGGAACTGACTTCCTATAAGACCCCCAAAGTACAAGAAGTAAAAGGAAGGATCAATACATGGGAGGGCATCAAATTAAAAATCTTCCTCACAGCAATGGAAACAATGAAGAGTGTGAGGAGGACCTACAGAATGGGAAAAAAATATCTTTGCCCCTTGCATCTTAGATAGGTCATTAATATCCAAGATATATAAAGAACTTAAAAAACCTTAAAATAAAAAAATCCCCAAATACCCTAATCAATAAATGGGCAAAAGAACTAAACATACACATCTCAAAAGAAGAAATACAAATGGTCAACAAATACATGAAAAAATGTTCAACATCTCAAGCAATCGGATAAATGCAAATTAAAACTACACTGAGATTTTACCTCACTCCAGTTAGAATGGCAATAAGAGTATGAAAGAGTTTGAAAACAAATGTTTGCAGGGATGTAGGGAAAGGGGTATACTTATACATTGTGGGTGGGAGTGCAAACGGGTACAACCACTCTGGAAAGCACTATGGAGATTCCTCAAAAAACCTGGGAATGCATCCACCATTTGACCCACCTATCCCACTCCTTGGTGTATATCCAAAGGACTTAAAAGCAGCATACTACAAGGATGCAGCCATGTCAATGTTCATAGCAGCACAAGTCATAATAGCTAATCTATGGAACCAACCAAGGTGCCCTTCAGCTGATGAATGGATAAAGAAATTGTGGCATACACACACAATGGAGTATTACTCAGCTGCAAGGATGAATGACATCATGTCATTTGCTGGCAAATGGATGAAAATGGATGATATCATGAAAAGTGAAATAAGCCAGTCTGAAAAAAATAAAGGTTGAATGTTCTCTCTGATATTAGGAAACTAACCTGAAATAAGGAAAAGAACAGAGCAACAGTCAAAGGGGAAGGAACTAGGGAAAGGAGGAATGAAATAGGGAGAGTTAATGGAAGGAATCAGACTTAAGTTGCTCATGTCCTCTTATGAATGCAATGTAGTGAATCTCATCAATATATAATTCATTGACTCGTTAAAAAAGGGCAAAAAAAGCTATTTAGTAAACAACAAAAAGACCAGTAGAGGGAAGAGAAAGGAGAAGGGGTGGGGGAACACTGGGGACTGAACTGGAATAAGCTATGCTGCATGCTTTTACAAAAATGTGAATGTTGAATCCTATTGTCAAATTTATCTAAAAAGAACAAGGGGTGATAGGAAGGGAGGAGAAGGGGAAATACTGGAACTGAGTTAAAATAAGGTAAAGTATAAGTGTGTCATTGTATATACTATTGTCATGTATATAAATACTGCTCTTCATAGGTATAAGAATTCTATCACTATACTTATGTATTTTAGGAAAAATATATGACCCAGAAAGAGAGGCAAAGGACCAGGGGATGGGAGGAGGAGGGTTTGGGGGATGTTAGGAAGGGATATTGACCAATTATATTGCTGTATAGTGTGCATCTATGAATATGTGACAACAGATTTCATCATCATATACAGCTATAATGCACCAATAAAAAAAGTGGTGCATTGGACTCTCCTATCCCAGCTCTTAAAAATTTACTTTTAGTTTTTCTCTTACAATTTAATTTTTTTTTATTTACGCCCTACTTTTTTCTAACAGGAGTTTGAATAGCTGTGAGACTTTTAGAAAATCACAAATGCTCTGTGCCTTTATCTTCTTATTTATAAAAGCAAGGAGATTGTTCTATGTGACCTCAAAATTCCCTTCTTTTTTTAAAATAAAGAGAGAAGGACAGTGATATATATATATATATATATATATATATATATATATATATATATATAAACATTTTTTTAAATTTAGTTTTTCATGCAGCTTTCATTACCCTGAGACTTTGTTGTGTATGTGGTGCTGGGGTTTGAACTCGTGTACTCATGCATGCTAGGCAAGCGCCGTAGCTGCTGAGCCACCACTCCAGCCCAATCCAAATTCCTTTCTAACAGATGAAGATTCTGTCCTTTTTTTGTCCAACCAAAATATTAACAGGGTTACCAGTGGATGGTGGCATTGAATGTATATTAGTAGATCCAACTAACATCTTGGAAAAAAATAGAATATTTGGCTAGGGCTTGAGTCATGATGGAAATTTCGAGTTAAAAAAAAAACTAACCTTACATCTACAACACTTATGTAGAAATTCTAATTTCTTATATGGATTAGCACATAGAATCCATATATTCAACATGTGTTGCAATAAGAGGTTATTTCTAGAGAAAGTGGAATTGCAACTTTATGCTAAAATACATCAGTCCTCCAAAGTGCACTCAATAAGGCCACAGGCAAGCTCCCACCTCAGTACACAGTAAATTGCCTGTAATTGGGCTGGAGCGGTGGCTCGGTGGTTACAGCGATTGCCCTGCATGTGTCCCAGAGTTCAAACCCCAGAACCACGTACACAACGAAGTCTTGGAGCAACAAAAGCTGCATGAAAAACTAAATAAAAATTGTTTCTCTCTCTTTTTTTCTCTTTCTCTTTCACTGTCCCTCTCTCTTTGAAAAAAATAAAATAAATTGCCTGTAAAATATCTCCTTGAGATATGGTTGGGGAACATGGTGGGGAAAGACTGATGTTGGAGAGGGCCTGCTCTAGGGATACTCACTGAGATGGAAAAGGCAATCTGACTCTTAGGGGAACCTCTATTTAAGACCATCCCATTCTCAGGTACTTTTCTCAATTTCAAGATTTTTAAAAAGAGTTTGCTGATACTTCCAGATTCTGAAATGGTAACAATGATATAAATTGATGGTTACCATTGTTAAGCTTTCATAGGAGAAAACAGGAGTTTCTGGGGAGAAATGACCTTAGAATTAGGAAAAAAAAAAACAGAGTAAATGAGGCTTTATTCAGTGGAAACCTAAACACATGGTATTCCTTTAAATACAAAACATCACCCAGAAAGGGCTGCTTCCAATATGGAATCATTTTCCTCTGTTAAGGAAATCATCGGCAATTCTAGATCAACAAGGAGTGGCTTAGAAACCTGGCTGCACCTAGAATCATCAGGTCTTAGTAACAGTTGTCTTGCTTTGCTTGTCTCTAGAAACCTTACAGACCTGATAATCCTCTGTTTAGGTGCCTTCTAGGTCTCCTAGTTTTTGCTGTGCTTCTATCAGCAGATGGTTGGGAGATTTTATTTTTGGACCACGAATCCTATTTCTTTCCACAGATCATATTTCCCTTTATAAGATGGAATTTTCTTTTGCTAAGATAAGGATGAACACAATTTATTTGAAAATGCATTTACAAAATGTATCATAATAGACACCATTTGTGAATTACATGTTGAAAACTAAAACCCAACATCACTTATATAGAAATTCTAATTTCTTTAACCAGTTGGTTGAATGACCTTAAACAAGTCTCTTAACCTCTCTGAATTAATTTATTCACGCATAAAATGTGCATCATACTTTCTTGACTCATGGGATTAATTAGTTAAAAACCACACTGTAGCTGCATATTATACTGGACTCTGAAAATGCTGTGTTCAAACTCCAACAGTTCATAAATAGCATTGTGGCTTGCCATATGAAGAGACAGCATTGTTAGCGTCCTGTCTTGGCTGCATGGTCATTGAAATTTGGACACAGACCATGAATGGGGTGGTGTCCAAGACTCTCAGTCCAGACTACCAGGCAATAGGAAAGGAAACCTTTATCTAAAAGCTCATTATTTCCTGTTGAAAATCGAGGTGGAGCTCTTAGCCACACTAACACCTAATTTGAACCTGTTGGAATGGCTCTAGGGACTCCAGTTGATAAATAGGAACTGGCCTGCTCATTTGTACATTCCTCTCAAATTGTTTGAAATAAATCCTCAACACTTAATTTTCTGACCTGATTTCTCAGTCAGTCAGCACCAGCCTGTGGTCTGGCATTATGAGAACTTTTCCAGTCTGTTGAGTGGAAGTAAAAAGGAGAGAGAGAGTATAGAGACAGTATCTGAGAAAACAAGGAGAGTTGTGAGGCCTAGGAGAAGTGGAGTTGTGTGGTGGCAAGTCCACAGAGCTGCAATGGGAGGCTGCTGAGATAGTCACATCGCCACATGCCACAAATGAAGCCACTCCAGTGGGGAGCTTGGAGGATGTTAAACAGGGGACACAGATGACTCTCTGGGCTTGATCAACTACTGCAGCAGGATGGGATGGATGGGACAACTTAGGGCCAGGAAAGGAGGGGTGAAATAAGAGCTGAAGAACTGATTAATTGCAGTAGTGGAGAAAGGGGGTCTGATATGAGGGCAAATCATAGTGTTCAAGGAGGGTACAGAAGCAGCAGAACACAGTTAAAGTAGACAATTCCAGTAGATGGCCCAGGATAAAACAGTATTAAGTATCTGTGTGTAGATGGTGTTCCTCTCTCACGAGGCACGGGGTCTAGATTAGGCAACGCTCACAGTTCAAGGCAGAAGGCCATAGTCAGTTGATGGGTAGTAGGCTTCAGTCATTTAGCTCACAGCAAATCATTGGCTAAAACCTTTGAGAAAAAGAAACATGTTATGCAGCATAGAGGGTGGGGCAAGACTGAGGCTCAGGAAGGAGACAGGCCTGTCATTGTTATCAGAACTGGGGTAGTGCAACAGGCTGAATGAGAAGTAGGAACTATTTTTTATGGGGGAGTACCAGGGATTAAACCCAGGGGCACTTAACCACTGAGCCACATCTCCAGCCCTTTTTATTTTTTTTATGTTGAGATAGGGTCTTGCTAAATTGCTTAGGGTCTACATTAAGATATCACCTCATGCCAGTCAGAATGGCAAAAATGAAGAAAATAAACAATAATAGATGCTGGAGGGGTTGTGGAGAGATAGGCACACTAACACACTGTTGGTGGAGCTGCAGACTGGTACAGCCCCTCTGGAAAATAGTGTGGAGAATCCTCAAAAAACTAGGGATGAGCCCACCATATGATCCTGCTATTCCTCTCCTGGGTATTTTTCCAGGGGATTTAGAATCAGCACATTATATTGACACAGCAATATCTATGTTGCTAAATCTTAGAAACAATAGCTAAATCTTGGAAACAACCCAGATGTCCCTCACTGAATGAATGGATCCAAAAGTTGTGGTACATATATACCATGGAATTTTACACAGCAATTAGAAACAATGATATTGCAGCCTTTGAAGGTAAATGGATGGCTATGGAAGAAATTATGCTGAGTAAAATCAGCATAACCCAGAGAACCAAGAGTCGAATGTCTTCAATCATCTGTGGAGGCTTGAACTAGACCCTGGCCTTTGAGAAAAGTGGTCTATTATCATGTGTTAAATCCAGATAAGGTGTAATGTTACACAACCTAAAACAATTTTAGAGGTATTGTGGGAAGGGGAAGGGAGGGATAAGGATGGGTAATTGGGGGGGGCACTCTTGGGGGTAAATCTAATCTTCAGAATCTATATAAATTTTATATTATTTGGTTAAAAACTTGTATGATTGTTCAACAAATAAATTTCTCAATAAAAAAATAATGGATTGGGACCTTCTTTAATTTGAAATTTTATTTATTTTTATTTTAGAGGGATGTGATCAACTTTTTGTTTAATCTTCTGGAAAGTTACATCAATTTTGGCAGTTCGTTGTGTAGTTCCATCCATTCTACTTTATGCCATTTGACACAGAATGATGTGCTTAAATGATACTTCAAGGCACCTTGATGGCTGTCACTACTTAGTAAGTTTAAAAGTAGTCCTTAGCAATTTGTTTCTTTTTATCTCAACATATGATTTTGCTTTGTGAAACATGAAAGATAAATCTTATATTTAGGAACCATTTGGTAAGGAGGCTGGTGGAGTAAAATTTAATTGTTTTTTTTTCCCCTCTGCAGCTCTTGAAGAAATAGCATGTGAATCCAGATTAGGTGGCATCATGTATATTTTTGAAAAAGGAATTTTTACTTGCTTGGGCTGAATTCATCCTTATAAGTCTCAGCCATTCTGATTCCTCCCTTTCTCTTACTCTGAAAGTCAATTATTACCATGTTTTTTCCATTTTTCTGTTATAATGTCTCCCGTTCTTCTGTCCATCATTACAGCCAGCAACTTTCTCACATTACCTAATAGGCCCTCCTGCTTGCAGTTCTTCTTTTTTCTGCACTCATCCCCCATAGCACCACCACAGAGTATAGCAAATCTTATGATTCTTTGCCATTCCTAGCATTTTGTACAGAATTAAATTCAAACCTCGTAGGATGGCGTTTGAGTGTGGGTCCTGACTTTTTTTCTAACCTCATTTCTTGCCTCTCTCTCCCATTCCTGACACACAAACACGGTGCCTTCAGCATTCCTGTTTTCTGAACATACTCTGCACTATTGTCTTCATGCCTCTTGGATCAGGTGGCTTCCTCTGCCTACAATTTTTTTTTTCTGGGTTTCTGTACCTACAGAACCTTTCAACGCATACTTTAAGGTCTGGTTCAGAGACTATTTCGGTCATGTCTTCCCTGTCTCCCATGGTCAGAGTTAAATAAGACCTTCACGATGCTCGAGGCATTTGGAGTGCATATGTGCTGAAAACTAACTGTATTGCATGTGATGATTTATTTGTGTGCCATCTCTTCCACTCAGCTTAGAGCTGTGGAAGAAAACCAGTGGCCATTCATTGCTCACTCATCTCTGCTTCCCCATCTTCCCTCTCTTAGCCTCCAGGATCCAGTACAATTCCTTATCCAGATTAAATACTTGATGAGCACATGCTAGTTTAAGGAATGAATGGTTGTACTGCATGAGATTTCATGAGTCCCATAAATTTGGCTTTCTTCACTTCATGCTTCTTAAGATAAATTTGTACTTCTAGTTGTAACTTACCGATTATTTATTCTAGTTCTCAGTCATCTCTTTCCTATGGCAACAAACTGATAGCGTGATATATTTGAAATTCTTACTCCTCAGGTTATGACAAAGTCCCAGGGTCCCAGGCCTTTTGTTAAGCACAAACAAGTTTCTAAAAGTGTGGACTAAATGATCTGCTAGTGCAAATGCTCTGCCCTCCTCTGCCCCCATTGTCTCAGTTGCTTTTATGCAGCAACCATTCCTATAAAGCTTCTCTCCTAATTTTTAGCTTAAAGTTTTCATTAGATACAGGCCATTTCTCCCTGTCTCCACGTCTTTTGAGACTGTAAATTATCCTGTTACTTCATTTGTAATGGGAACATATTTATTTTCTGTGATGATGGCTCCCCTGAGTCTTCCTTTTTCTTAGCTACATAAAGTTAACTTCCTCAGTGGCAAATTAAGGACAGATTACAAGCAGCCTGGGAATCAGGCTCCATCACCACAGGGGCCGCCTACTCGGCCTCCTTCTGTTCAGCCATCCAAGAGCTGCAGCTGCTAAACCAGCCCAGCGTCAGGCTGCTCTCCCCCTGCCTCCATTGATCTCATAGAGGGAGTCAAACAGTCCCTTTCTCCAGCAGTCCTGGTTGGTGTGTGATCCTGAGTTTTCTAGACTCTCCTCTTTTCCTCCTCCCCCTACCCCAGCTGCCTACCATCTCCTCCTACACCCAGGCCAGCAATGACTGTGCTCCAAGACTCCCCCTCCTTTGAGCATTGCCACTTGGTTTCCATAGCAACAGAAAATGTTGGTGGGAAGCAAAGATGCTGAACTGCAACTAGTGTTGGGGCTGGGAGGAGGAGGTGAAATGTGGGCCTCTCTCTGGAGGCTGCAGAATGAGCGCAGGGGAGAGCCCTGGAGGGAAGCTGGGGAGAAATAAGCCAGTGAGAAGCCCTCAGAGGAGAGGGCGATGAAGCTCAGGAGGAAAATGCAATGGCAGGCAGAAATCACTTTGGTTAGAAAAATAAGCTAGGAGGAAGAAAGAGGAAAGATTTATAAAAAGTGATGGAGAATTCTATGTATAGTGGTTGGTTTGTTAAGTATAAAACTGGGAATGGATGATTTCATTTTGAAGGATGAGTCGTGGAAGGCAAGAAACTTGGCAAAAAAGTGTGGGGTGCAGCTTCAGAGCCTAATAATGATAATGGTATATGGGAAACTAAAGTAATGATAAAGAACCTGGGCTCACAAACTGGCACCCTACTTACCAGTCATGTGTTACCATCTCTGAGTCTTAGTTGGCTCCTAAGTTTGGTCATCTAAAACGGAATATCTACCTCAAAAATTGTGAGAATCAACTAAAACAAAGCACATGAAGTGGCCACTCATCTCAGCATGTAAGGTAGTTTTTTTTTTAAACTGTTGTTTGAGAGGTTCAGAAATGATATTTCAAAAGGGGCTCAGCATTGGAAATTTAACTTAAAATTCATCAAAAACTGCACTGTTATGTTTTTTTAATTTCAATTTTGTGTCTCTCTTAAGTATATGGTGTCTTGATAACATGTACCGAAGACAAGGAGTCGTAGCGATATTTAGAGCTGGACCTTCTACGACATGAACATTCCTTCAAGTGACTTCTCTATGTGTGCTTTCAAGGGAGTCTCCCATGATATTTACACTTTTCCTCTTCCTTATAGCCACAATAATGTTGGCCTCATAGCCTTTCACTTCTCTTTTCTTTCCTTAGTCCAAGAAGTTGTTCCAAAATCATATTCCATGTCCAGAATATTTCTGATAGTTCATCAGCATTTTTCAAAAGAATATCTGTGCTGCTACTTCCATCAGGACTCACAAAAAGTTGTAGCCTAAATACAGGGATGCTAAAAAGCCAATTTCTCCAGGTTCTGCTTTTGCTACCTGAGAAGGAGGACAGCAAATTACTGCAGAGGCTTGTCCTGAACTTGGGGCAATAATAACAATTGTGGCAGTCAATGCTTGAGCTTGCTATTACAAGTACTTTATGTGGATGGTGTAATAAAAACTTCACCTCAATCCAGTGGGATAGTATGTAATTCTTATCATGCCTGATAAGCATAGAGACATCAAGTAATTTACTCACAGTGGTACAGCTCCCTGGTGTCAGACTGGAACATAAATCTAGGCAGAATGTACCTCTTAATGTTCGTAGCTTGCCACCTCTCTATGAACAGTGGTCTGAAGATATTACTACTTTTTTTTATTAGACAATTGCTTTTCCTCACTTGATATTATTTAATGAATAAACAAGAAATGTATGACTGCACCCCTGGCTTTTAGGTCATGTTGTGTCCTGAGCCCATTGGCTTATTTTTTTCTTCCTGGATTCCAGTAAAAAAACTGGAAAAAGAATGTCATGATCTCACAATAATGAAGATGATTGGAGAAAAGCTTTAAAAGTATAGGCAGTTTTTTTTTTTAACAACCTTACAAGATTTTAACAAAATAATATAAAATGTGTATAAAATGTGTAAATATTCTGGATATTGCAATTATCCCCAGGAGTGCCCCCCCCAATTACCCTCCCTTATCCCTTCCTTCCCTTTCCCTTTATAACTCTAAAAAAGGTATTAGATTGTAAAGCATTACATCTTATCTGGATTTAACTCATGTTACTAGACCAACTTTCTCATTGTCCAGGGTCTAGTCCCCACCTCCACAGATGAGTGGAGACAATCGACTCTTAGATCTCTGGGTTAAGCTGATTTTACTCAGCATGATTTCTTCCATAGCCATCCATTTAC
>PVKS010043678.1:0-14736 GCA_004027875.1 Aplodontia rufa | reverse complement strand
TCTGTAAAAAACCGAGTTTGCTAAGTGGTTGTCTTTTTTTTCTTCTGTTTCCATTTGAGTGACTTCAGCAAACTTTTGATTGTGGCAGAACAGGATTTTCTTATCTGCATATACGTGGAATATTCACCAACTGTAATGATCTTTTTTTTAGTTCTTACTCATCATTCATTGAAAGATGTAACACAATTGCTCATTTGACATTCCTGTGTATTTATTACACTTATTAATTTTGATGCTGGGACCCAAGCTAGGGAGGTATAGCTGGAGGTGTGTTTTCCACAAGCCAACTCTGCTCCTTGGCCATGGAGCTTGGCCAAAGGCTCTGCAGATATCTCGGAGGAAATGCTGGCAGGGAGGCCTGGTGTCTGTGAAGGTTTAGGTTCTGAGAATCTCACCATTTGCCCCGGGTATTTCAAATCGTTAAAACTTAATTACCAAGGAAATGGCATTAGCAGGAGGAACCTTTGAAATGGAGTTAGTTCATGACAGAATGTCCCTCATGTATCAATCACAACCCTTCCAGAAGAAAATTGAGGGCATAGGAAGTTTTTCCTTGCACTTTGATTATACTCAACCAGCATGCATGTTGAAAAACACAAAGCTCACAGATATTCAACAGGCCCCCATTTCTGGACATGATTTGATGTTGCAATTCCCTGCTTGCAAATCCGTGAGGAGTAAATGTCTACTGGGTACAAGCCAGGCAATCTAAGGAACAGTGCTATTGCACGCGAGTGAGGTGAGCATTTGACATGGAGAGGAAGAGATGATGGATAGAAGAGATGGGATTTGTGAGGCCACTGGAATATACAACTGTGGCACCTGCTGGTGGTGTCAGGGTGAAACAAAGTAACTCCCCATGCATCAACCTTTTGTTTTCTTCATGGAGATATGTGATCATGCATGGAAAGACTGAGATGGGAAAGTGGGACAAGAGAGATGAGAAAGTTTTGAAATCAAGAGTTGTGGCTTGGTGTTGGGACCGCAGGTACATGGGTGAACACACTACGTGGACAGATGACAATGGATGTGGTTCAGAAGAGTGTCAAGAGAAGATTTGTCATTAGGATAAGCAAAGCTTCAACAGGAGTAGATAGAGATCAGGATGCAGGTATGTGTTTCCCAATTGGTCCAATAGCTCAATGAATGTTTGGAAGAGTGTTTACATCACAAATATGCGAATAATGAAAAAAGGGAGTTCAAGAATTTTTTCAGGAAATGATGTAAGCCAAGTACCACTGTCTTTTCTGAGTTTGGCCTGCTCTCTCTGGCTCAAATCTGCTGCAAACTTCTTCAAAAACCACAGAACTTGGCCACAGCGCACTGCTTCCCTTTCCGTCCATAGCAGGTGCCCTCAGTGCTCATCTGCACTCACCTCCAATGTATGAACCCAGTATGGAATCTATGTCTCTGATCAGATTGAAATTCCTTCCTCTAAGTTGGCTGTGAGCTTCAACACTGACTTAGGCGCAGCCTTGCTCAGTGCACCTGTCATTGCTGTCCAGGCCCCAATGCTTCTGGAATTCTTGGCTCCCTGTCTTAGCTCCAAGCACCACTTTCATAAGTTTGCCCCCATTTCTTCCATCATCCCTGAATACGCCTAACAGCCAGGCTCTTCTGGGTAGCCTAAAAGTCTCCTATACCTGCACAGCTTTGGTGCCCTGCAGAGAACCCTGAGGGGCGAATATCCCAAAGGACACTGTGAGCATCTCTGAGAGCTGCAGGGTGTATGACTTAAAATGCTGAGTGCAAAAAAGGGGGTGTGCATTGATATTCTGATTTTTCCTTTTTCCTTTGAGACAGGGGGTGGAACCCATGCCAGTCACAGGCCACACAACTCGCCCCAAGGCACTGTGGCCTCACCCATGGCTACACTCTCAGATGTCCCTTGGGCCTTAGGCCCTCGAGTCAGGACCCCTGGAATAAGCGCTTTTTGAAAGTGGAGGGATTTCATTGAGGAGGCTTCAGAAGAAGACACAGCTGCATGGAAGAGGACATGCTTCTGCTTTCCTCAGTGTCCCGGAAAAACTAAAGAACAGAATGTTGACACTGGAAGCAAAGGGGTAGGGCACACCAGGATCCTCTTTCTTGTTACTTCACTGGTGAGATTTCCAATGTTCCTGGTAGTGGCCTTGGGAGGGTGTCAGTCTCCCTTGCATGTGGCTAGCCCATCCAAGCCTGCAGTTGGCGAATTTGACCTATCTGGCTTCCAAGGGCAGACCTGCAGGGTCTTGTGGAGCATTGGCAAAAGGTAGGGAAGCTCCAGTGAGGGAAAGGGATGGGGGAGGGCATGTGGTTCCTGATCAGGGGAGGCCTTCTGGGACCAGGAACAGTTGCTGGGTGTGGGATGAATGGCTTGAGCATTGAGGACACAAGGTCAGGCAGTGGTTGTTGGTGCAGGGGCTACTGCAGCAGAGGCATGTTGCATGATTTTGCAAGGTGTACTTGCAAGTGGGCAGGAATGGCCCTCGATTGTTCACACAGCAGTTTTCCATGCACTGTTGGGATGTATTGAGGAAGAGGCACCCCTAACATTAACTGATGTGCTGCACTGCTGTCCCTGACTCTTTGTCTTATTTGTGGACGCTGGATGTTTTTGGCCTCCTGAAGCATGGCTGCATTGACCTGATTGGAGCCTGGACTTGTGTGCGCCAGTATCCAGGGCTACCGTCCTGTAAGGCTGGTCCCAGCATCAGGTAGTGAGGCCTGCAATGTGCCCAGAGGTAGAGGGAGGGCATGTGAGTGAAGCTAGGAGAGGACTGAGGAGGCCAGCAGACGTGCTGGGTTCAGAGGCGATATGGATAGCCTCAATAAGAGAAAGAGAGGCACTCTTTGTTGGTGCAGGAGGTAGAGGCTGAGTGGTAGCAAGATGTTTCTGGGAGTCTTAGTTTGTGCTTGGTACCTTCCCTTGGGATCCAGGTAGGGATGGGTGTCTCTGAGTTGGGGAGTGTGCAGGGGTGTTGCAAAAGCCACTGCAGGTTGGTTGAAGTACTCTGTGGGAAGCGTAAAGAGACCGGTGTCCTAGGCACCTGAGCATTGTTTTCAAGTAATGTGTTGAACTCTTGAATTGCATTTTTAATATAGAGAGCATGTACTACTCCTTACTTTTTACCAAAGCCCATATCCTCCTATTGGTAGGTGTGTGGCTGTATTAAACTGTGTTTCTAATTCATGGTGATTTTGACATTTTACCTTTTCTTATTTCAAAGATAGGTAATGATTTAATCTTAGATATAGTGTGTGTGAGTGTGTGGGGGAACGAGCAAAAGCGTGTGCTTCCACCCAGCTAAGGATTCGTTGAGATGAACGAACAAAATGTGGACCTGAAGACATTTTGTAACACTACCTTTTTCTTGTTCATCCTTTCCACATTGACCAATAACCAAAGGTCCCTCGACTGCTATAAATTGGCACGGTGTGCAACATGACATTTTGGTGACGATATGTGGTATTCTGTGCAATATGTATTCAGACTCAAGGCTTCTGAGTAGGTTGAGTTTGCCTTAAAAATGTGGGAGATCCGTAAAAAACCGAGTCTGCTAAGTGATTGTCTTTTTTTTTTTCTGTCTTTTTCCATTTGAGTGACTTCAGCAAACTTTTGATTGTGGCAAAACAGAGGATTTTTCTATATGCATATACGTGGAATATTCACCAACTCTAATGATCATTTGTCTTAGCTCTTACTCATCGTTCATTGGAAGATGGAACACAATTGCTCATTTGAGTTTCCTGTGTATTTATTACAATTGTTAATTTTGATGCTGGGACCCAAGCTAGGGAGGTGTAGCTGGAGGTGTGTGTTCCACAAGCCAACTCTGCTCCTTGGCCATGGAGTTTGGCCAAAGGCTCTGCAGGTATCTCAGAGGAAATGCTGGCAGGGAGGCCTGGTGTCTGCGAAGGTTTAGGTTCTGAGGATCTCACCATTTTCCCCGGGTCTTTCAAATGGTTAAGACTTAATTATCAAGGTAATGGCATTAGCATGAGGAACCTTTGAAATGGAGTTAGTTCATGACAGAATGTCCCTCATGTATCGATCACAACCCTTCCAGAAGAAAACTGAGGGCATAGGAAGTTTTTCCTTGCACTTTGATTATACTCAACCAGCATGCATGTTCAAAAACAGAAAGCTCAAAGAAATTCACGAGGCCCCCATTTCTGGCCATGATTTGATGTTGCAATTCCCTGCTTGCAAATCCCTGAGGAGTAAATGTCTACTGGGTACAAGCCAGGCAATCTAAGGAACAGTGTTATTGTACACGAGTGAGATGAGTGTTTGACATAGAGAGGAAGAGATGATGGTTAGAAGAGATGGGATTTGTGAGGCCACTGGAATATACAACTGTGTCACCTGCTGGTGGTGTCAGGGTGAAACAAAGTAACTACCCATGCATCAACCTTTTGTTTTCTTCATGGAGGTATGTGATCATGCATGGAAAGACTGAGATGGGAAAGTGGGACAAGAGAGATGAGAAAGTTTTGAAATCAAGAGTTGTGGCTTGGTGTTGGGACCGCAGGTACGTGGGTGAACACACTACGTGGACAGATGACAATGGATGTGGTTCAGAAGGGTGTCAAGAGAAGATTTGTCTTTAGGATAAGCAAACCTTCAACAGAAGTAGATAGAAATCACGATGCAGGTGTGTGTTTCCCAAAGGTCCAATAGCTGGATGCATGCTTGGATGAGTGTTTACATCACAAATATGCGAATAATGAAAAGAGGGAGTTCAAGAATTTTTTCAGGAAATGATATAAGCCAAGTACCACAGTCTTTTCTGAGTTTGGCCTGCTCTCTCTGGCTCAAGTCTGCTGCAAACTTCTTCAAAAATCACAGAACTTGGCCACAGCGCACTGCTTCCCTTTCCGTCCATAGCAGGTGCCCTCAGTGCTCATCTGCACTCACCTCCAATGTTTGAACCCAGTATGGAATCTATGTCTCTGATCAGATTGAAATTCCTTCCTCTAAGTTGGCTGTGAACTTCAACACTGCCTTAGGCGCAGCCTTGCTCAGTGCACCTGTCATTGCTGTCCAGGCCCCAGTGCTTCTGGGATTCTTGGCTCCCTGTCTGAGCTCCAAGCACCACTTTAGTATGTTTGCCCCCATTTCTTCCATCTTCCCTGAATACGCCTTACAGACAGGCTCTTCTGGGTAGCCTGAAAGTCTCCTATACCTGCACAGCTTTTGTGCCCTGCAGAGAACCCTGAGGGGCGAATATCCCAAAAGACACTGTGAGCATCTCTGAGATCTGTAGGGTGTATGACTTAAAATGCTGAGTGCAAAAAAGGGGGTGTGCATTGATATATGATTTTTCCTTTTTCCTTTGAGACAGGGGGTGGAACCCATGCCAGTCACAGGCCACACAACTCGCCCCAAGGCACTGTGGCCTCACCCATGGCTACACCCTCAGATGTCCCTTGTGCCTTACCCCCTAAATTTAGGACACATGGAACAAGTGCTTTTTGAAAGTGGAGGGATTTCATCGAAGAGGCTTCAGAAGAAGACACAGCTGCATGGAAGAGGACATGCTTCTGCTTTCCTCAGTGTCCTGGAAAACCTACAGAACAGAATGTTGACACTGGAAGCAACGGGGTAGGGCACACCAGGATTCTCTTTCTTGTTATTACACTGGTGAGTTTTCCAATGTTCCCGACCGTGTCCTTGCGAGGGTGGCAGTCCCCCTTGCGTGTAGCGAGCCCATCCAAGCCTGCAGTTGGCGAATTTGACCTATCTGGCTTCCAAGGGCAGATCTACATGGTCTTTTGCAGCCTCGGCAAAAGTTAGGGAAGCTCCAGTGTGGGCAAGGGATGGAGGAGGGCATGCGGTTCCTGGTCAGGGGAGGCCTTCTGGGACCAGGAACAGTTGCTGGGTGTAGGATGAATGTCTTGAGCATTGAGGACACAAGGTCAGGCAGTGGTTTATGGTGCAGGGGCTACTGCAGCAGAGGCATGTTTCGTGATTTTGCAAGGTGTACCTGCAAGTTTGCAGGAATGGTCTTCGATTGTTCACACAGCAGCTTTCCATGCAATGTTGGGATGTATAGAGGAAGAGGCATCCCAAACCTGAACTGGTGTGCTGCACTGCTGTCCCTGACTCCTTGTCTTATTTGTGGATGCTGTATGATTTTGGCCTCCTGAAGCATGGCTGCATTGACCTGATTGGAGCCTGGACTTGTGTGCGCCAGTATCCAGGGCTACCGTCCTGTAAGGCTGGTCCCAGCATCAGGTAGTGAGGCCTGCAATGTGCCCAGAGGTAGAGGGAGGGCATGTGAGTGAAGCTAGGAGAGGGCTGAGGAGGCCAGAAGACGTGCTGAGTTCAGAGGCGATATGAATAGCCTTAATAAGAGAAAGAGAGGCACTCTTTGTTGGTGCAGGAGGTAGAGGCTGAGTGGTAGCAAGATGTTTCTGGGAGTCTTAGTTTGTGCTTGGTACCATCCCTTGGGATCCAGGTAGGTATGGGTGTCTCTGAGTTGGGGAGTGTGCAGGGGTGTTGGAAAAGCCATTGCAGGTTGGTTGAAGTATTTTGTGGGAAGTGTAAATAGACCGGTGTCCAGGGCACCTGACCATTGTTTTCAAGAAATGTGTTGAATGCTTGAATTGTATTTTCAATTTGGAGAGAATGTACATCTCCTTACATTTGACCAAAACCCATATCCTCCTATTGGTAGTTGTTTGACTGTATTAAACTATATTTCTAATTAATGGTGATTTTATCATTTTATCTTTTTTTCCTTAAAAGATAGGTAATGATTTACTTTTAGATATAGTGTGTGTGAATGTGTGGGGAACAGCGCTCACGCGTGTGCTTCTACAGGGATAAGGATTCATTGAGCTAATTGATTAAAATGTGGACCAAAAGACTTTTTGTAACACTACCTTTTCTTCTTTATTCTTTCCATTTTTACCCATAAACGGAGGTTTCTCCAATGCTGTATGTCGGCACGGTGTGCAACATGACATTTTGGTAAGGATATGCGGTATACTGTGTGCAATACATATTAAGTCTCAAGGCCTCTGAGTCCATTGAGTTTGCCTTAAAAATGTGGGAGAACCATAAAAAACTGAGTCTGCTAAGTGATTGTCTTTTTTTTTCTGTCTGTTTCCTTTTTTGTGACTTCAGCAAACTTTTGGTTGTGGCAAAACAGACGATTTTCCTATATGCATATACATGGAATATTCACCAAATTTGATAATCATTTCACTTAGGTCTTATTCATCCTTCATTGGAAGATGGAACACAATTGCTCATTTGACATTCCTGTGTATTTATTACACTTATTAATTTTGATGCTGGGACCCAAGCTAGGGAGGTGTAGCTGGAGGTGTGTGTTCCACAAGCCAACTCTGCTCCTTGGACATGGAGCTTGTCCAAAGGCTCTGCAGATATCTCCGGGGAAATGCTGGCAGGGAGGCCTGGTGTCTGCAAAGGTTTAGGTTCTGAGGATCTCACCATTTGCCCCCGGTCTTTCAAATGGTTAAGACTTAATTACCAAGGTAATGGCATTAGCAGGAGGAACTTTTGAAATGGAGGTAGTTCATTACAGAATGTCCCTCACGGATCGACCACAACCCTTCCAGAAGAAAACTGAGGGCATAGGAAATTTTTCCTTGCACTTTGATTATACTCAACCAGCATGCATGTTCAAAAACAGAAAGCTTAAAGAAATTCACGAGGCCCCCATTTCTGGCCATGATTTGATGTTGCAATTCCCTCCTTGCAAATCCCTGAGGATAAATGTCCACTGGGTACAAGCCAGGCAATCTAAGGAACAGTGTAATTGCACATGAGTGAGGTGAGTGTTAGAAATGGAGAGTAAGAGATGATGGAGAGAAGAGATGGGATTTCTGGGGCCACTGGAATTTGCAGCTGTGGCACCTGCTGACGGTGTCAGTGTGAAACAAAGTAACTACCCATGCATCAACCTTTTGTTTTCTTCATGGAGGTATGTGATCATTCATGGAAAGACTGAGATGGGAAAGGTGGGACAAGAGAGATGAGAAAGTTTTGAAATCAAGAGTTGTGTCTTGGTCCTGGGCCCGCGGGTACGTGGGTGAACACACTACGTGGACAGATGACAATGGATGTGGTTCAGAAGAGTGTCAAGAGAAGATTTGTCTTTAGGATAAGCAAACCTTCAACAGAAGTAGATAGAAATCACGATGCAGGTGTGTGTTTCCCAAAGGTCCAATATCTGGATGCATGCTTGGAAGAGTGTTTACATGACAATAATGCGAATAATGAAAAGAGGGAGTTCAAGAATTTTTTCAGGAACTGATGTAAGCCAAGAACCACAGTCTTTTCTGAGTTTGTCCTAGTATCTCTGTCTCAAGTCAGCTACAAACTTCTTCAAAAATCACAGAACTTGGCCACCTCGCACTACTTCCCTTTCAGTCCATAGCAGGCGCCCTCAGTGCTCATCTGCACTCACCTCCAATGTATGGACCCAGTATGGAATCCATATCTCTCATCAGATTGAAATTCCTTCCTCTAAGTTGACTGTGAACTTCAACACTGCCTTAGGCGCAGCCTTGCTCAGTGCACCTGTCATTGCTGTCCAGGCCCCAGTGCTTCTGGGATTCTTGGCTCCCTGTCTGAGCTCCAAGCACCACTTTTGTAAGTTTGCCCCCATTTCTTCCATCTTCCCTGAATACACCTTACAGCCAAGCTCTTCTGGGTAGCCTGAAAGTCTCCTATACCTGCACAGCTTTTGTGCCCTGCAGAGAACCCTGAGGGGCGAATATCCCAAAAGACACTGTGAGCATCTCTGAGAGCTGTAGGGTGTATGACTTAAAATGCTGAGTGCAATCAAGGGGGTGTGCATTGATGTTCTGATTTCTCCTTTTACCTTTGAGACAGGGGGGTGGAACCCATGTCAGTCACAGGCCACACGCCTCGCCTCCAGGCACTGTGGCCCCGCCCATGGCCACACCCTCGAATATCCAGTGGGCGCTAGGCTTTCAAGTCAAGGCAAGTGGAAAAAGCCCTTTTTGAAAGTGGAGGGATTTCATCCAGGAGGCTTCAGAAGAAGACCCGGGGGCATTGAAGAGGACATGCTTCTGCTGTCCTCAGTGTCCCAGAAAACTAAAGAACAGAATGTTGACACTGGAAGCAGCGGGGGAGGGCACACCAGGATCCTCTTTCTTGTTACTTCACTGGTGAGTTTTCCAATGTTCCCGGCCGTGGTCTTGGGAGGGTGGCAGTCCCTCTTGCATGTGGCTAACCCATCCAAGCCTTCAGTTGGCGAATTTGACCTACATGGCTTCCAAGGGCAGACATACAGGGTCTTGGGGAGCCTCGGCAAAATGTAGGGAAGCTTCAGTGTGGGCCAGGGATAGGGGAGGGCATGTGGTCCTGGTCAGGGGAGGCCTTTGGGGACTAGGTACAGTTGGTGGGAGTGGGATGAATGGCTTGAGCATTGAGGACACATGGTCAGGAGGTGGTTGTTGGTGCAGGGGCTACTGCAGCAGAGGCACGTTGCATGATTTTGCAATGTGTACCTGCAAGTGGGCAGGAATGGCCCTTGATTGTTCACACAGCAGCTTTCCATGCAAGGTTGGGATGTATAGAGGAAGAGGCACACCAAACCATAACTGGTGTGCTGCACTGCTGTCCCTGACTCCTTGTCTTATTTGTGGCCGCTGAATGTTTTGGCCTCCTGAAGCATGGCTGCATTGACCTGGTTGGAGCCTGGACTTTTTTGCGCCAGTATCCAGGGCTGCTGTCCTGTAAGGCTGGTCCCCTCATCAGGTAGTGAGGCGTATAGTGTGTCCAGTCGTAGAGGGAGGGCATGTGAGTGAAGCTAGGAGAGGGTTGAGGAGGCCAGGTGAGGTGCTGAGTTCAGAGGTGATATGGATAGCCTCAATAAGTGTAAGAGAAGCACTCTTTGTTGGTGCAGGAGGTAGAGGCTGAGGGGTAGCATGATGTTTCTGGGAGTCTTATTTTGTGCTTGGTACCTTCCCTTGGGATCCAGGTAGGGATGGGTGTCTCTCAGTTAGGGAGTGTGTAGAGGTTTTGGAAAAGCCATTGCAGGTTGGTTGAAGTATTTTGTGGGAAGCATAAATAGACCAGTGTCCAGGGCACCTGAGCATTGTTTTTAAGAAATGTGTTCAATGCTTGAATTGCATTTTCAAATTGGAGAGAATGTACATCTCCTTACATTTTACCAAAACCCAATCTTCCTATTGGTAGGTGTGTGACTGTATTAAACTGTGTTTCTAAATCATGGTGATTTTGACATTTTACCTTTTCTTATTTCAAAGATAGGTAATGATTTAATTTTAGATATAGTGTGTGTGAGTGTGTGGGGAAAAGCACCCATGCTTGTGCTTCTACAGGGATAAGGATTCCTTGGCCTGAATGATCAAAATGTGGCTCAAAAGACTTTTTGTAACACTACCTTTTCTTTTTAATTCTTTCCATTTTTACCCATTAACAGAGTTCCCTCCACTGCTATATATCGGCACGGTGTGCAACATGACATTTTGGTAATGATATGCGGTATCCTGTGTGCAATATATATTAAGGCTAAAGGCCTCTGAGTCCGTTGATTTTGCCTTAAAATGTGGGAGATCCGTAAAAAACCGAGTCTGCTAAGTGATTGTCTTTTTTTTTCTGTCTGTTTCCTTTCTTGTGACTTCAGCAAACTTTTGGTTGTGGCCAGAGGATTTCCCTATATGCATATACATGGAATATTCACCAACTTTGATGATCATTTTTCTTAGTTCTAACACATCCTTCATTGGAAGATGGAAAACAATTGCTCATTTGAATTTCCTCTGTATTTATTACACTTGTGAATTTTGATGCTTTGACCGAAGCTAGGGAGGTGTAGCTGGAGGTGTGTTTTCCACAAGCCAACTCTGCTCCTTGACCATGGAACTTGGCCAAAGGCTCTGCAGATATTCGGATGAAATCCATGCAGCAAGGCCTGGTATCTCCGAAGGTTTAGGTTCTGAGAAACTCACCATTTGCCCTGGGTCTTTCAAATGATGAAGACTTAATTACCAAAATAATGGCATTAGCATGAGGAACCTTTGAAATGGAGTTAGTTCATGACAGAATGTCCCTCAAGGATCAACCACAACCCTTCCAGAAGAAAACTGAGGGCATACAAAGTTTTTCCTTGCATTTTGAGTATACTCAAGGAGCATGCATGTTCAAAAACAGAAAGCTCACAGAAATTGACTAGGCACCCATGTCTGTCCATGATTTGATGTTGGAATTTCGTGCTTGCAAATCCCTGAGGAGTAAATGTCCAATGGGTGCAAGACAGTCAATCTAAGGATCAGTGCTATAGCACGTGAGTGAGTTGAATGTTTGAAAAATAGAGTAAGAGATGATGGAGAGAAAGAGGGGATTTATGGGGCCATTGGAAAATGCATCAGTGGCACCTGCTGGTAGTTTCTGGGTTAAACAAAATAACTACACCTGCATCAACCTTTTGTTTTCTTCATGGGGTATGTGATCATGCATGGAAAGACTGAAATGGGAATGGTGGGAAAAAAGAGATGAGAAAGTTTAGAAATCAAGAGTTTTGGCTTGGTCCTGGTACCACACGTACGTGGGTGAACGCACTACCTGGACAGCTGACAAAGGATATAGGGAAGAAGAGTGTCAAGAGAACTTTTGTTGTTAAGGTGAGCAACCCTTCAACAGAAGAGTAGTAGAAAGCGATCACGATGCAGGTGTGTGTTTCCCAATGGGTCCAAAACCTGGATTCATGTTTCGAAGAGTGTTTACTCCAGAAATATGTGAATAATGAAAAGAGGGAGTTCAAGATTTATTCAGGAAATGATGTAGGTCAAGCAACACAATATTTTCTGAGTTTGAACTGGTCTCTCTGGATCAACTTTGCTCCAAAATCCTGCAAAAATCACTGCACTTGGCCACACAGCACTGCTTCCCTTTCCATACATAGCAAGCACCCTCAGTGCTCATCTGCACTCACCTTCAATATATGCACCCAATAAGGACTCCATCTCTCTCATCGAATTGAAAGTCCTTCCTCTAAATTGACTTTGAACGTCAACACAGTCTTAGGTGCAGCCTTGCTCAGTGCACCTGTCATTGCTGTCCAGGCCCCAATGCTTCTGGGATTTTTTGCTCCCTGTCTGAGCTCCAACTACCAGTATCGTATGTTTGTCCTCATTTCTTACATCTTTCCTGAATCTGCCTTACAGCCTGGCTCTTCTGCATAGCCTTGAATGTGTCCAATGCCTTCACAGCTTTTGTGCCCTGCAAAGAACCCTGAGGGGCGAATATTTCAAAAGACACTTTGAGCATCTCTGAGCACTGTAGCATGTATGACCCAGTAAATGCTGAGTGCAATCGAGGGGGTGTGCATTGATGTTCTGATTTCTCCTTTTTCCATTGAGACAGGGGGGTGGAACCCATGCCAGTCACAGGCCACTCCCCCTTGCCCAAACTGCCATGGCCCCACCCATGGCCAAACCCTTGGATGGCCAATGGGCCCTAGACCCGCAAGTCAGGGCACGTGGAACAAGGGCTTTTTGAAAGTGGAGGGATTTCATCCAGGAGGCTTCAGAAGAAGACCCGGCGGCATGGAAGAGGACATGCTTCTGCTGTCCTCAGTGTCCCAGAAAACTGAAGAACAGAATGTTGAAACTGGAAACAGCGGGGGAGGGCACACCGGGATCCTCTTTCTTGTTACTTCACTGGTGAGTTTTCCAATGTTCCCGGGCATGGCCTTGCGAGGGTGGCAGTCCCCCTTGCATGTGGCTGGCCCAACCAGGCCATCAGTTGGTGAATTTGACCTACCTAGCTTCCAAGAGCAGACCTACAGGGTCTTGGAGAGCCTCAGCAGAATGTAGGGAAGATCCAGTGTGGGCAAGGGATGGGGGAGGGCATGTGCTTCCTGGACAAGGTAGGCCTTCGGGGACCAGGAACAGTTGCTGGGTGTGGGATGGATGGCTTGAGCATTGAGGACACAAGGTCAGGCAGTGGTTGTTGGTGCAGGGCCTACTGCAGCAGAGGCTTGTTGCATGAGTTTGCAAGGTGTACCTGCAAAGGGGCAGGAATGGCCCTGCATTGTTCATACAGCACACTTCCATGCAAGGTTGGGATGGACAGAGGAAGAGGCAGCCCAAACCTGGACTGTTGTGCTGCACTGCTCTCCGTGACTCCTTGTCTGATTTGTGGCCGCTGGACGTTTTTCACCTCCTGAAGTGTGCCTTTGTTGACCTTGTTTGAGCCTAGACTTGTGTGTGCCAGTATCCTGAGCTGCCGTCTTGCAAGGCTGGTCCCAGCATCACGTAGTGAGGCCTACAGTGTGAACAGAAGTAGAGAGAAATTATGTGTGTGAAGCTAGGAAATCGCTGAGGAGGCCAGGAGAGGTGCTGGGTTCAGAATGTATATGGGTAGCTTCAAGAACAAAAGGAGAGGCACTCTTTGTTGGTGCAGGAGGTAGAGACTGAGGAGTAGCATGATGTTTCTGGGAGTCTTGGTTTGTGCTTGGTACCTTCCTTTGGGATCAGGTAGGGATGTTTGTCTCCGATTTGGGGAGTGTGCGGGGGTGTTGACCAGGCCATTGCATTTTGGTGGAAGTATTTTATGGAACCCGTAAAGATACTGGTGTCCAGGGCACCTGAGCTTTGTTTTCAAGATGTGTGTGGAGGCCTTTCCACCTCCCCTGAGGCCCAGTGCCACCTCTGAATGCCAGGTCTCACCTGGAACAGTGTCTGCAGCTTCCTCATTGGATGATTCCAAAGGCAGAACACAGAGCACAGTTCCATTGACTCCCAGAGGCCATCCAGGGGCCTCTGCTTCAGGTGGGGCTCAGGCTGCAGATCCATGGGACCCTCTGGGTGCATCATATGCTAAACCTGCCCTGGCCTTTATCCGCTCTGCCCAGGACGAAGACCAGCCACTCCTTCCTAGGAAGAACCTCACAAATATGTCCACAGTGGAACAAGGGTACAGAGGGGACCCAATGTTTTTGGATAGAGAACAATGACCATGTGAGCAGAGGGCAGAGAGATTACTGGAGGCCTGAATTTCCCGTTTATTTTGTCCATTACTTCCAGGTTGGGTTCCTACATTTCTCCTGTCTCACCCATGCTCTGGACACTTCTGACCACAACTGCAAGGCCACATTAGACCTTCCAGATCCCTGGCAGCCAAATTTCTGTTAGGTCTGCTCCTGCGAGGACTGATAGGAGATTAAAATCTGAAGGAAGAGACCTGTCTCTAGTGCAGGACCTCGTGTCAGCAGAGGTAGGCTGCCAGTCAACCCAGCCACAGCAGCTTGGCAAGAGAGACTGGTAGTGTCATTTCCTTCTGTTTATGCTGCGTGTGGCTTTCTGCAGCTCCTAAATGTCGGGGTAATCTAACTGCCCGTTTTGACCCTAGCCTTTCTGTCACCTTGGTAATCAACTCCCTATACCAAATTCTCCACATGTGACATTCCTGGTTAGGTTTCTGTTGACTACAGCAAGGCCTCTTTCCCCCTGTCTTTTATTCTCTCCCAAGAGTTTGTGTGCATTAACACCTGGCCAGAAGGAAACACAAGCCTGTGAACCTCTCAGCTAAACAAATAATGGCCTTGATAATGATGGAGTCCTGGGTTCTTTACCACATTGTATGGACACAAAGCCAAGCTTCCTCAGCTTCTCCACATACAAGTAGGTTCCTGAGTGTCTGTGAAGGACTCCACTTCTGCCAAAGGACATAGACCCCATAGCCACATGAAGAGCTTTTCCATCCTTCCTGCCTGAGGTAAAACA
>PVKS010043677.1:0-15019 GCA_004027875.1 Aplodontia rufa | reverse complement strand
GTGTGAGTGTGTCTGAGTGTGAGTGTGTGTCTGAGTGTGTGGGTGTGTATGTGTGTCTCTATGTATGTGTGTCTGAGTGTGTGTCTCAGTGTGTGTTTGGGTGGGTGTGTATGTGTGTGTCTGAGTGTGCGTCTGAGTGTGTGTCTGTATGTGTGAGTGCGTGTGTTTGTGTGTGTCTGTATGTGTGTCTGAGTGTGTTTGTGAGTGTGTATGTCTGTATGTGTTTGTTTGTATGTGTGTGCGAGTGTGTATCTGAGTGTGTGTGTCTGAGTGTGTGTGAGTGTGTGTGTCTGAGTGTGCGAGTGTGTGGGTGTGTATGTGTGTGTCTGAGTGTGAGTGTGTGGGTTGTGTGTCTGAGTGTGTGTGTGTCTGAGTGTGTGTGTGTGAGTGTGTGAGTGTGTGTGTGAGTGTGTGTGTGTCTGAGTGTGTGAGTGTGTGTGTGAGTGTGAGTGGGTGCGTGTTTCACATCTCTGTGGACATGCAGACTTGAAGTGGATATGAACGGATCCAACTTTTTGCTTACAAGGAGCAGATGACCCAGACTCATGCAGTATTGAAGACCAAGTGCGTTGTGTGTACGGCAATGATCCTGCATGGAGACGGTGGTGCATTTTGAGTTAGGTAGAGGGAGAGACCAGAAAGGGAAACTGAGTCCAAATCATCAATTTCTTCCATTACGTTGCTGACAAACTTTAGTTATTGTTTGTTGTTGTGAAATAGGAAACCAGGGTAATGAGAATTCATTTAATGGCATTTGCTCATCAATGGATGGAAGGAGGGGAGCAGCAGCAGGGGTCAAGGGTGAGGAAGGAGGGGAGGAGCAGCAGGGGTCAAGGGTGAGGAAGGAGGGGAGGAGCAGCAGGGGTCAAGGGTGAGGAAGGAGGGGAGGAGCAGCAGGGGTCAAGGGTGAGGAAGGAGGGGAGCAGCAGCAGGGGTCAAGGGTGAGGAAGGAGGGGAGCAGCAGCAGGGGTCAAGGGTGAGGAAGGAGGGGAGGAGCATCAGGGGTCAAGGGTGAGAAAGGAGGAGAAGTGAAGGGAAAGAATTGGGAATTTAATTGACTAAATTATGCTATGCGTGTGCATGAATATATCACAATATTTTGCAATTTTATATGGAACTGTAATTCACCAATTAAAAATAAATCTATAATTAGAAGGAAGACCAAGAGAGTCAAGGAAGACCAAGAGAGTTGAGGAAGGAGATGGGGGTCAGAGGGGTGGATACGGGACTTGCTGGGGATTGAAATGGAGAAAACCATCTCCTACGCATTTATAAATAGGTCACAATGAACCCCACAGTTGTGCAAAATGCAAAAATATTTTTAGTAGAGCTACTTCCATTCAGACATGAGTTAGGAGGGCGCCTGGTGAGAGGAAGACAGGTTAAGCGCTATCATGGCAGCATGCATGATGCAAAGCAATGGTTTCGCAGTGGCTGCAGACGCCAAGCTGAGGAAACAGGATGAAAAAGAAAAACACATGAACTTGCAGTTGCTGAAAACATAAGGATGTAGAGGAAGGAAATTCCAGATTTGTCGTCCATGAGGTTGAGGATGCAGGGATGTGGCTCGAAGCTGTGGCTCAGACGCGGTTACCAATAAACTTTTAAGAGAGAAGTTTAGCAGTGAACGCAGTAAGACGTGAATGAAGCCGAGACGTTGAAGCACAAGTCTCCAGAAGTGTGGGCACAAGTTCCGGAATCATGAGGGAGCTGGATTCGTGCTGCTCCCATGCAGAGTCCTGAGACTGCGTTGATTAAGAATCTACTGATTCTTCCTGCTTCAGAACACAGGAAGCCCGTCTTCGGTGGCATCCGAGGGAAAAGATGCAGACGTTCGTGCCATAACACCTATAAAAGTGTATTTAAATGTATACGTGTGCAATCGGAGGCTCACAGAACCCTACGCCAACTTTTCAGACTCTCATCGGGTGTTGCCATTAATGCCCCTGCATCCCCCGTGCTCAGTCACTGCAATGCAGCAAGTGTCACCATCCTGGGACCCACTACCACGCGACGTCGCCCGCCAGGACATCTACAGTCGCAATCGGATGCTTTATGCTTTTACTTCTGATCACCATCCTTGACACGTGCTCTTACTCTTACCCTGGGCAAACACAGACTGGACCGTCCATCAAGGTTTGCTCCCAAACGCAACCTAAGCATCTCCTTAAATGACTTTGAAAACCTCCTGCAGCTCATGGCCATAAAGCATATTTATTGTTCATGCAGTTCCAAATGAGAACGCCTGTACAAAATGAAAACAAGATCGCCGCGGTTATTCTTCAAATCCTAAGACGTTAGATTATCCCATAAATTCAGGATTCAAGAGAAAGACATAAGACAGAAAAATAAGTCTCCTGTGTGGAGTTGTGTTTTGAGATGCGACGTGAAGTACATGCTACGGGGTAATTGCTACTTGTTTTCAGGGTTTGTGGAAACACTCCAAAACGGTGAGGCAATATAAACCTTCCCTCTCTATGAGATCATTGTCTTCGGCATTTTGTTACAGTAACGGAAAGCTGACTAACCCATTCAGATACTGGAATCAAAATGAAGGAGAGCTAAACAGGTAAAAGTGTCTGAGGATTTTAAGGACCGGCAATCATGTTTTTTAATTTATAGTTGCCTGTTAAAGAATCTACGATGGCAAACATGAGCATTTTTCATCGTTCCTCACGTTTAGTCGGGATTCTCCCCATCCTTACTTGTCAACTTCTACCACTCACTAAAGTTGTTTTCATAATCTCTATGCCCTGTGTGATGTACTTCCTCGAAGCATCTGAAATTTCTAGATGGACTGTATTATTTCCACCCCTTGAGTAAGAAAACGCCCTCCAGATCTCTAGTCGTAAGGAGAATACGTGATGGTTTCCACTTGCTGTCCTCTGCACAAGCCTTAGCTCATGACCTCCACGGCTGGGAGAGGAGTCAGCTCATTCTGCATCCATATAAATGGCAGCCATGGCTGCCTCTTATTGGGAATTGTATGAAAATGAAAATCTTTGTCCTTCTGAAGTCCGCAACGTGTCCCTCTCTTGTTATGCACGTTGGACTCTTCAACTTATTAGTCATGACCCACCTCCTTAGTTAGGTTTGATGATTTTCCACCATGTTTCCTTCTAACCATATCTGAGATTCTCCCACATGGGAACCGCAGTGCTTTTGGAAAACCTACCATTTTTGTCTCCCACAGAAATGACCACAACCTTGGGTTCTTAGACAAGGTGCCCTAATGCTTCAAGGATTCTTTTAGCAAATATTTAAGTCAACGATGTTTAGGGATTTGAGGCTGCAAGACAACCTACAAGAGGGTGAGGGCTTCAGTCTACACGCTCCCAGAAATCGTGCACCAGGTGCTTATGCTCGAGACCTGAGAACACTTCCCTTCGTTTCTCTCTTCACTTCTACCCTCTCTCTGCGAGTTTGTTCTCTGCGTTTCCATTCTCACCAGCTGCGGCCCCTAAAAGCTCTTGTGTGAGAAAATGCGAGAAATTGTCAGACGATGAGAGTTGTAACTTGAACAGAGGATTAATCCACTTGGATGGATTATCCGGGTGGTAACTGAAGGCAGGTCGGACGTGGCTGAAGGAAGTAGGTCATTGTGGAAGAGCGTCTGGGTTGACATTTTGTCCCTGGTGAGCAGAGCTCTCTCTGTTTCCTGGTTCCATGTCCTGAGCTGCTCTCCTCCTCCACATCCTTCCGCCATGATGTTCTGCTCAGCGTCGGCCCAGAGCTATGGAGTCGGCCAACCGTGGACTGAATCCACGAAACCATGAACCCCAAAAGTTGTTCAATAAACTAAAAACTAATTTCTTTAAAAGGAATGAATCATTTGTGGGCCGGTTCCACGTACCATTGGACACAGAAAGATCTTGCTTTGAATGACATTGTCCCACTTTTAACGGGAGTAATTGACTTCATTTTTTTTTATCGGAAAAGTGGATACAACCTCACAGAAAAGTTATCAGAATCAAATGGGATAATTTCAGTAGAGATTGTGAGGATTGTTCCTCATGCATACTGAACTAACATCGAAAGAAAAGCGTCAGATGTGTGCGTGTGTGCGTATATTTATATATATCTCTATATTTATATATGTAAAACGGTCACGGCCGTACCTATATATTGAAAAATGTTTTCATCTCTGTTTCTTTAAAGTATAGATTTAGACATTTCCTTATCTATGCCCACCTGCATTGCGAAAATCAAAATGTCTCTGACGCTGCTTAATGTCCCAGGAGGCAAAGATCGCCCCCTTTTGACAACCACTTACGTTGACCAATATGTATTTATTAACTGCATTTTTATAATATTTGTTATACATATATATAAAAACATATGATCTCATGGATTTATACAGGGATATATATATATATATATTATATATATTTAAAATGTAATATGAGACAACTTTCTAGTCCGGACACTCTTCCTTTCGTTACTCCCTCCATTCATTTGGAGGCAATCACCACCACCCATTTATCAGTGCAACCCCATGCAATGTGTGCGTATTTCCATTTTATTAAAACACAAATGCAAAACAGCAAGTGCATGGGGAAAACCTTGTCTTTTCCCCTAAAACCTATCCCTTCTGCTGTTATAAAGAAACCTCAAGCCGTGTTCAATGGAGACAAATGGGCAGGGAGCGCCACGGATGTCCAATGCAAGGTATAAGAGATGATCCAGCCACATTGGCTAATTGGGGATCAGGACGGAATAATACACAGCAACTAAGAAGGTTCTCAATGGATAAAATGTCCCCAGAACCATGTTCTAATGAAACAAAACTGTAGCCGTCCTCAGAAACGTAATTGGCCGTCTCAGAGCAGAAGGCCCTGTTAGTCAGGGTCCTCCAGAGAAACAGAACCAAGAAGGCATCTATATCATAGTGGTGGGATTCAGTCCACCCAAGTACAGGGGACTATGGGACTCTGGTCTCTTTCTTTTTTTCTCTTTCACATATTGGCTGCCATAAAAGAAGGAGCTCCCTCCACCACCCATTCCTGCGGTGATGTATTTTTGTCTCACCACACGCCCCAAAGTGACAAAGTTAACCTACCATAGACTGGAGTTTCTAAAATTGTGAAACACAGTAAACCTCTTTATAAGTTTATCAACTCAGGACTGCAGGTATTTTGTTACAGTAAAAGAAAACTGACCAACACAAGCAGGCAACCAAAGTTAACTTCACTTCTTCATAACTGGTGCACAGCCTTGTAAACTTTGTGAATTTATGGTGCTAGGTCTCGGTAATTTTTTCCATGATTTCTCTAGGCTAACAGAAAGACCTAACATTTCTGTTGATCAAATCCCAGCCCAAGCACTTTAAGAAAAATGTACGCAACATTTTAGTAAAAATACTTTTTAGTAAAATATCTTTTAAAATCAAGTATATTTACTCCCCCAAGAAATTAAATAATATTTATGCGATTTTTTTTGTTTAATTCTGGAAAATCAACAATTATTTATATCTGTTGTGGGGGATATATAGAAGAGTCAAGAGAGTGGGGTGTGGGTGATGTGGGGGCGATTCTGGATTAGGACCAGGGGCACATCGTACTGTTACTACGTATGCACTGCCAGGCCACCACCAGGCTGTTGAAGTGAAAGCTTGTAGAAATGCAAAGAAGATCTAAATTGTACGGGAAGTTTCTGTTAAGAGTTATGTCTCCATTGAATTTTGCATCTGCAGGTTTCCGCATAGTTCTGATCCTTCCTACCAAGTTTTGCAATAACTATTTTGCTGAAGGATTGCTTGGTGGTGTTATTATTATTCCCCTCTTGGTCTCTTTTTTCTCCATCGCACCAGTTTATTGATTCCTTGTGATCCCCAAATTCTTCATGTGTTGACGACGATAAATTCTCCTCCTGGGCCTGCTCACTCCTCTGATTACGGCTTGGCGGAAAGGGATGAAATAAATGACCATTCTTTGCAAAGATAAAACCATTTCTCATCGCAGAACATATTTCATTTCTTTCCACCTGTTCTCAGAATCATTTTTTAATTGATCAGATTCCTAGAGGCAGAGAACTTAAGGAAATGTCAGAGACGGTCAAGTGCACAAGAAAATCAGAAAGTACCCACATAAATCCAATGAACATTTTTTGCTTCCCCTGATTTCACTGGCGATATTTTTCTGCACATCTTACGCACGCCTTGATTTCGTCAATATATGGAGGTCTTGGGCCAACGCCGGTGTTCATCGCTGAATTGGAATCTCGCAGTGCTGTGGTCCCAGCACACAAGGAAAGCTGGCGTTGAGCGTAATGGTTGACCTGCGTGGATCATTGCTTCACGGGGCCCCTTTGCAAGACTGAACGTGAGCAGGTGGATGGGCGGCTCAGGAATGAAAGGTTTGAATTTGTATCTTTTTGTGCAAATGCAAATACCTGACATAGAGAATCTAATTCGATGCATATGCACAAGACACCTGGGGGACGGAATCAGATCTTGTCCTTAATTTTGCATGTCCGAGGTCACGCCAATCACCAAGCGGTCTGAGTGCGGGTGATCAATCTCCAAAGCGGCTTGAGGTTAAGATGTTACATTGCCCTGTAATTAGTCCTAAAATAAAATCTTTTGTATCACATGTTATAAAATATTTGGAGGAAAGATGTTGAAATCCTTCCTGGCATTAATTTAACACATTTTCACTAGAAAAAGGTTTAAATGTGAAATTCATTGTAACTCTGAATGGACGGACCATGTATAATCGTCTTCATTGTATATGGCCCTACTGTGCGCAGCTTGAGTCTTCGTTGTATATGGCCCTACTGTGCACACCTGGAGTCTTCATCATATATGGCCCTACTGTGCGCACCTGGAGTCTTCATTATGGCCCTACTGTGCGCACCTGGAGTCTTCATTGTATATGGCCCTACTGTGCGCAGCTGGAAATCATAAATTTCACAGAGGGAATAGGATACCGGTTGAAAACGCCCACAGAAAAATCATATAAAATGTGGGAAAATGTTACGTGAACAGTGATGTACTTCACTCCCTGAAATTGTTCTTCTCAGGTTTTTTTGGTCACAGCGAAACAGAAGGTAACTAAAGCAGTACTGAACCCTCACATGGAAAGAGCCTTGAAGGCCCAATCGCAGCTGTTGTGTGGCACAGAAATAAGGAAACAGCAAAGAGAATGGAAGCTCTAGCTGAAGGGCACGTGGTCCGTTTGCCGGCAATGTACCCAGGCCAGGCATGAGAACTGTGCAAAAGGCATCAGCCGTACAGCAAGGCAGCCAATTTGCAAGGCCACGGCTTCAACCTGCTCCTTCAGATGTAGGGAGTTTTCTTCATATAGTCATCTTAACAGGTCTAGAATGTGCGGGATGATGCCAAATATATTTAGGGGAAGATTTTTACTTCTATATAAAGGATGTAAGAGGTTGACAAAACAATTCTGGGTTATAAAAAGGCAGAATTCAATAACCCAAACTATGACTAATGTCATACGTTCCTCAGAAAGTGAACAAATAGAACTACTTATGAGGTCCGGCCATCCCAAAGAAATTAAATTGGCTTATCCAAGTGTTACATGTTTTTCCATGTTACTGAAGTTGTGTTCAAAAATCCCAAGATATAGAAGCAACTAAGGTATCCATTAAGGGTGAGCAGATAAAGAAAACATGGTGTGTACACACAGTGGAGTACTACGCAGCCATAAAGAATGAAATCCTCTCACTGACAATCATTTCTTACAGATTTTATAAAGACCTAGAAGAGTTTGAAATAATTGTGCTTATTTTTTAAGGGAAGTGGAGAATGAGACAGAGAGAGAGAGAGAGAATGAATTTCATTTTGTTTTTCAACGGGTTTTCATTGCTGCAATACTTAGTTGTGTGTGTGGTGCTGGGACTTGAACCCGGGTCGCTGTGCATGACAGACAAGCACTCTAAACACTTGGACACTGCTGCAGCCCATAAACATGCTTCTTTCTGAAAAAAGTTATAGTGAAATGATCTCTTATTCCCAGGACACTAAGCCAACTTACTAACATAATCAAGTGAACGTCCTTAAGAGTCACCCAGACCCTTTTGTAGTAGAAACGTCTCCTGCAATTCTGTGAATGCCTCCACTCTAAGATTAGGACCTGGGGTGCAGTCGGTGGAGGGTTGCTGGTAACCGCAGCGAGCGTGAACTAAGTGCGTGCGACACGCCGCACACTTTCCAGCCTAATTGATGTGGAGGATGGCATTTCCCCACGTGCACCCGACTTCGCCTTCCGTAAGCTACAACGAGCCTCTCACGTTGAAAACAGCTCATTTCTCTGTCGTTAGCCTTTTTAGCATCATGCACTGGACAAGAGAGTGATCCAGCATTAATTCCCCATCGTCCCAACACTGGAAACTGCAAGAGCCATATCTCATACGAAGATTTCGTTACAAATCAACTGTATGTGACAGGTCCACCAGACAGAGTTTTGGGGTCAACCTGCCTAGGTTATGGTGGCCAAACACGAGACCACGTATCAGACAATATCCCTGTGTATCTGTGTGTCTATCTACCCTCCATCCTTCTCTCTCCAATCATGCATCAGTGATCCTTCAATCACCTATCAATCACGTCTATCTACCTATCTACCCTCCATCCTTCTGTATCCAATCATCAATCATCAATCCTTCAATCACATATTAATATGTCCATCTATCTATCATCTGTGTTTCCATCTATCCATCCATCCATCCTTCTCTCTCCAATCATGCATCAGTGATCCTTCAATCACATATCAATCATATCTATCTATCCATCTTTCTACCTTTCCATCCATCCATCCTTCTCTATCATGTATCATCGCTCTTTCAATCACATATCAATTATGTCAATCTATCTATCATCTATCTTTCCATCTATCCATGCATCTATTTTTCTCTCTCCAATCATGTATCAGTGATCATTCAATCACATATCAATCATGTCCATCTATCCATCTTTCTTTCTACATTTCCATCCATCCATCCTTCTGTATCCAATCATGTATCATTGATCCTTCAATCACATATCAACTATGTCCATCTATCTATCATCTATCTTTCCATCTATCCATCCATCCATTTTTCTCTATGCAATCATGTATCATTGACCCTTCAATCACATATCAGTTATGTCCATCTATCATCTCTCTTTCCATCCATCCATTTTTCTCTATGCAATCATGTATCAGTGATCATTCAATCACCTATCAATCATGTCTATCTACCTATCGATCCATCCATCCTTCTGTATCCAATCATATATCTTCGATCCTTCAATCACATATCAATCATGTCTATGTATCCATCTTTCTTTCTACTTATCCATCCATCCACTTTTCTCTCTCCAATCACGTATCAGCGATCTTTCAATCACCTATCAATCATGTGTGTTTATCTACCTATCCATCCAGCTTCCTTTCTACCTTTCCATCCATCCATTCATCCATCCACCCATCCAGTCATCTTTGTCTATTCAACCATATATCAGTGATCATTCACTCACCCATCAATCATGTCCATCTATCCATCTTTCTTTGTACCTTTCCATCCATCCATCCTTCTCTATCGAATCATGTATCATTGACCCTTCAATCACATATCAGTTATGTCCATCTATCATCTCTCTTTCCATCCATCCATTTTTCTCTCTCCAATCATGTATCAGTGATCATTCACTCACCTATCAATCATGTCTACCTATCTATCCATCCATCCTTCTGTATCCAATCATATATCTTCGATCCTTCAATCTCATATCAATCATGTCTATCTATCCGTCTTTCTTTCTCCCTATGCATCCATCCATTTTTCTCTCTCCAATCATGCATCAGTGATCCTTCAATCACACATCAATCATGTCTACGTATCCATCTTTCTCCCTATCCATCCATCCATTCTTCTCTCTCCAATCACGTATCAGCGATCTTTCAATCACCTATCAATCATGTGTATCTATCCATCTGTCTGTCATCTATCATGCCGCTAGCTATCTAGCTATCATGTACCTATCATTATCCATGGTTTACCTCCCTAGTTATCCAGCTCGCTTCCCTATGAGCTTTGTGTTTCTGGAAAATGTTAAGCAACCCAGCTGGAACAGACGCACCCCGCGTTCACTGCTTCCTCGCAGGTGAAGTTCATGTCTCCAACCCTGGCTTCCTCTCATTTCACCACTTGACTGCAGCAGCCAGGACTTCCGTCTGGGTAGACTCAGAGTCTTATTTCTTTATCTACAATGTCCCTTCTCTTTGTTCCATGTTCCCCGTCTTCATCAGCATGGATTTGTCATTGCCTCCTGGTCTGCTTGATTCCATCATATTGCTTCGGTCTTCTACGTGCTTTAAATTCTTCCATCAGGCTTGTCCAAATTTGTGCTTCCTACAAATTTAACTTTTGACTCAGAAACAGAGCCGTCCTACAAGAATCAGTATTTTCAGTTGCTTCATTACTCCAGCTGGGCATGGTCGTGCATGCATATAGTCCCAGCAACTCGGGAGGCTGAGGCAGGAGGATTTAAAGTTGAAGGCCAGCCTCAGCCACTTAGTGAAATCGTAACTAACTCAACAACACCCTGTCTCAAAATTAAAAAAAAAAAGATGGGGCTGAGATGTGGTTCACTATCTCACCCCTGGGTGCAAGGGAGGAAAGAATAAAGAGCAGCATCTCTTCTTGTGACCTAAAAGGTGAATATGTTTTCAGACAATAGCTGCATGGGAAAACGAGGCTGAGTACAGTGAAGCTAATTAATCAAAGCGACGTTTGATCATTCATAATAGCAAACAAGAAACTGCTTCAGTGTCTGCAAACATGTTGCATTATTTTTAAACAACATTGCACACCTAAGAAAATCGTTTTTCCACCTTTTCCCTATCCTGTTAGTGCATTGACTTTAAATATTAAGTGGAAGAATTCGATTCCTAGGAGAGAAAGAACACATAGAGAAAGATATGAATATTTCATCATGAAAGGAAGAAATGCATTACAAAATAAAGTGCACAATTTTATGGCTTCCAAGAGTGTTGTTTCTCTTTTAAAACCTTTTTATAAATTATTTTTCTTGGTTCCCCACCCTGCTTGGATTTTGCCTGATGCCTTTGTGATGCTTTTGCTCTACAGGTGCCGGAGTTAAGTCGCATGGGCAGATCCGACGAGCACGTCAGCATAGCAACGGCCGTGCAGGTACCGGCCCGATTTTATATAGATCTGCGAGCCGTTAAAATGAGACCTTTGCATCTTAAACATCCCCGCCCCGCACAATGAGCTGTCCTGCGTGTGTTGCACGCTGCAATCCCGAGTGCTCCATGATTGCTTTCCCGCACACGAGGGTGCACGCAGGGCAACGGAGGGAGATGCAGGTCTACACCGAAATGTCAGGAGCACATGTTGTCAGTGCAAAGAGAAAACCCACAAAGTTTTTTTTTTATTAGTTGAATATGGACTTACAATTGAGGAAGAATCATTGTGAAACAATCAACAACAAATGCATATTTACGCAGTGATCTGGGGCTGATGCCGTGTCCTGGATGCCCACCTTGGGTTCCCCATGGTTCTATGTTTCCCCCGGAAGATCCCCTATGTTAGATGCAGATCTCGTGGAGGTCGGAGATGTCCTTCTGAGATGATTGCCCCATATTCCCATCCTCCAGTCTCCTGGATATCCTTCCTAATACCTCGCCTGACGCTGTTCACCACTCTACGCCTCCAGGTACCCTAGGCAATGATCCTCCTGTTTGTGTAAAAATTCATACATGTTGAGATTATTGCTAGCTTAGCCGTCTAACATACTGTTTCCCCATGTATTCTAGGTTCCACAGATGCCAGAAACTGACATTGGGATACTTCACTTAGCATAATTCTTTCCATCTCTATCCATTATGGCAAAAGCCATTATATCATCTTTAATGGCTGCGTAGTACTCCATTGTATATATGGAACAAAGTTTTTGTATCCACTCGTCGAGTGAGGGGCGTCTGTGTTGGTTCCATACTCTAGCTATAGTAAATTGAGCTGCTATAAACATTGATGAAGCCACATCACTATAATACGCTGATCTAACTCTTTTGGGAAAATCCCCAGCAGTGGGATAGCTGGGACATAAGGTGGTTCCATCCTTAATTTTTTTGAGGATTCTCCACACTGCCTTCCAGAGTGGCTGAACCCGTTTGCAGTCCCACCAGCGGTGAGACACTGACGAACCTCCCTCTTGACGCTGGTGGAAACTGCAGCCTGAGATGCATTGCAATTTGCAAGGATGCGAGCATTGGCTTCTTTAGGAATTTGCAGTCCAGGAACAAAGGTTTGGTTTTGCAAAGGTAAAACGGAAGTTATCATGAATGCGCGTCAAGTGAGATCAGTAGCAAAGATGTGCTATCGTCGGCTAAGAACGCTCATTATTTGTTTTTTAAATTTTTGCTTTCGTCGTACTCATCTAAACGTCATTAATTTTTCATTTTCATTCTGGAAGTCTTTTCTTTCCTCTGTACACAATAGCTAAGCCCATGAAGGGATGTTTAGCAATAAGTCAAACAGGGTCAGTCTGGGTGCCGTCCTGCCAGCCCTGCACCACCTCACAATCTTTGTTTCTAACTAATATTGAATTAAAAGCTCTTCTTAGCGCGGAGCTGCAGGGACATTCACGTCACGCACACAGCTCTCCACGCCACTGCTCGGCTGTGCGTTATTTATCATGTTGCGTATGGGAAATGCTCCCTGCGCTTGGCTTGCAAAGGGACTTTTGCAAACTGGTTCTGCTTTTAGCAAATTGCATTTGCAAAGGGGCCTGAGCGCCCGTCCTCATCCTGCAGCCTGCGCCCTTCTCGTCAGCATTTGCAACAGGGCCTCGCTCCCCCTGAGCCACATCCAGGCATTTTCTTTGGTCTCTGGGCAACCTGTCCCAAAGTCGTCATATAATTGGGGAAGCTGTCCTGCGGAGGCTCAGCTTGCAAACTTAGTTTTTAAAACCACAAAGAGAGATTTGAACACAAGAGGGCTGCCGTTTCTGTTCTAATTTCATTTCCGCAGAGTAACAGTAAATATTGCATGACTGGCCTGCAACACAGGTGGATGCCACCGCCGTGTAACATGGACAAAAGTCCCCCGGGATCTGCTTCCGTGCACGCCGGTTCAATGCATCTGCAGCGATGCGTGAGATTCTGCATTTACACGCAGCCCCCAGCGGATGCGGAGGCTGCAGGTGGACGCAGGGAGACTGTCCTTCAGCAACTTGGTTGCGTCACTAGGTACAACACAGACTATCATGAGAAACCAGGTGTTGCTCCTACCTATGTCACACTTGGCCATTTTGACCTCTGTCAAAGACGACCATAAACTGTCATCGGTGCAAAACAGGAGCTGACAAGAATGTTTCGTACAGGACTAGAAATTGAATATTTTTTGGCTTAGAGGCCAGGTGGTCTCTGTCACCTCTACCCTACTTGGCAAGCAGCTCATGAATAATAGAACTGCAGCACGGAAAAATTACGGAGGAAAACTGGGAAAGGAGGTCGAAGGGCTGATTCCGCGAGATGGACTTTAAAACCAGGAATTGTGCAGCCGGTTAACCCAGAGACCTTGGAGGCTGAGGTAGGAGGATCGCAATTTCGAGGCCACCTCAGCAAATTAGCAAGGTCCTGTCTCAAAATAAAGAGAAGACCAGGGATGTAGCTCAGTGGTCCACTGATGATGGAGCCTGGCCTCTATACATGAGCAACAGTGCTTGGGCCCACATAACAGAGTCCAGTGATGATGTAGCCCGGCCTCTATACCATGAGCAACAGTAACCCTTTCCTTTCTTTCTTCTTGTTCTACTTCTTTCTTTGTTTGTAGGGAAATGAATCCAGAGGTACTTTCTTCCGACCTACATCCCCAGTCCTTTTCTTTAAATTTACGTGTTTGTTTTGAGATAGGATCTTAGTAAGTTGCTGAGGCTGGCCTTCAAATTTGCATTCCTCCAGCCTCAGCCTCCTGAGTCATTGGATTGCAGGGATGAGGCACCATGCCCAGCAACCTTTCGTCCTTTTAAGTTGATTCTCTCAGGTGTTGTGTTATAGTGACAGAAAACTGACTAACCACTCTCTCAGTCTCAGTTTTCTCCCTTGTGAAATGGGTGTATTGCTACCTCACAGATGAGGCAAAGCCTTAGGAGAGGATATCTGTAAAAAGCTAAGCAGAATGTGTAGCCGTGAAAGGGTGTATTTGTAATCCCCACCAGAGCAGAGACACCGTGGATCCTTCCCTGATGCATAGGAGCAAGGCGAATCAATGTCCCAGCCTCAGGACTCTCTGGATCAGTTGGCAAAGCTCACCGCAGTGGTGTTGGGCTCCTCGATTTTTGGCAGAGGATCTGGGAGACACGACTTCTTAACTAAGAGGAGATCTCTTGTCTTTTGACCTGCATTTGCAAGGAGAGTGGGCCTTTGCACCGTCTCCTGTTCCGTCACGGGGTGACATTATTCTCGCACGTCTAGTGACCAGGGGAAGCCGTGATGTCCTCATCGGCATCTGCAGCTCAGGCTGTGGAATGCTCTCAGTTCTTCCGTGCACTTGATTCACAAACTTGGGCACATCTGAAACTTGCTCACCTGTTCAGCAAACGTTCGCAGCTATTGTTGATGAATTCACGTTGCACGATTCTTTCCGTGCGTGTGCTGACGCACGTCATTGACAGTCACGCTGGCTCCGTCTACACGTCAACTGATGGACACGCGGGGAGCCCAAGTAACTTGCCAGGTGCACAGAGGGACTTGTGAAGCCACATGTGCCTTGCACAGCTGCACTGTGAATGCTCAGCCCTCCCGCATCGGTGCATAAAAATCAGCCCCGTGAAGCCGGCAGCTCAGGACCAGGAGCACCAGGGCCACTCACGGGCAGGACCCTGTGGCAGCCGCCTTCCCAGAAGGTCATTTAGGAAAATGTTTCAGATCTTCCTGGAGCACGCTCAGCCTTCGCAGGAACTGCGGTTATTCTGAAATTGGGTGGGGAAGGTTGATCTCATCAAGTGGAAATGCACAGAATATTGACAGGTTGGTACTCACGACCCAAGACA
>PVKS010043676.1:0-14751 GCA_004027875.1 Aplodontia rufa | reverse complement strand
AAAAAAGGATCAAACAAAGTAAAACCAGAAAGTTTCAAAAGAAGAAAATGTTTGCATCACCAATGAAGAATATTAGAAAGCCTGCACAGAGGCTTTCCAGCTGGGACTCCGTGTTGCAATCTGAATGTCACCAACAAGCTCCATGCCTTCCAGGCTACCAGAGATGGGAAAGCAGAGGAAACCAAGTCTGCAGGAAGACGCCCAGATTCCAAAGCGAAATTCAAAACCATAACCAGTCCAGATTCTTCAGCCTCGAGAAGATCTTTTGTTGGGGATTTGGGAAGGGGGCCAAGGAACAAATTCATGACTCCTCCCTAACAGGGATGATGTTCCCCATCACTGACCTCAGAGGCTGGCTCCTGGGTCCTACGTAGAAAAAGCCACACATGCGAGGCCCTTGCAAGGAAGAGAATGTGTGATCATCTGCTGGATGACTGGGAGAAAAGAACACTTGTGACACAGAGCCGGGCCAGCGCACCAAGGCATCAGCAACTGCCACCCCATCTGCTCTTTAGCTCCTGAGCTTCCGCAACGACAACTGGGTTTAAAGCAAGAGAGGAAGAGTCACAGGAAAGGGGGAAGGGAGGAAGAGGGAATGATGTAGACAGAGGCAGAAACAGACAGAACCAGAGAAAAGGAGAGTGAGCCAGACAGAAAGAGACAGTGGCACAGGAAGAAAGAGAGGCAGAGAGAAACAGAGACAGAAAAAGAGAAAGGCAGGGGCTAAAGGTGGCTCAGCAGTTGAGGAGCTTGCCTGCCATGTGTGAGGACCCAAGTCTTGCAGCAATGAATGCCACATGGAAAACTAAACAAAATTGATTCTTTCTCTCTCTCTCCCTCTCTCACTGTCCCTCTCTCTTTTAAAAAAGAAAAAGAAAGGCAGAGATGAGAGACAGCTTTGAGACACTGAAATGCAATATCTCACATGGACTCTGTAAAGTAATGAAAAGCTCATTTTGGCTCTGGTTTTGCAAGTCCAAGATAGGGAAACCCGTAAGTTTAGACTTCTGGGGAGGGTGACACATCACGGCACAGAGCCTATCAGAACAGGTGGCCCCATCGAGAACCAGGAAGCAGAGACAGAGGATGGGCTGGGTCCCACAGTCTCTTTTGGTGCACATTTTCAATGACCTAAAACCTTCCTCAACGTTTCCACCACCTCTAAATTGCCAGCACTGGACGTTCAACACATTCAAATTACCCCCAGCACAAGGGGTATGAAAGCCTGACTAGGGGTGTGGGGCAGCTCTCTGGTAGCGCAGGCTCCCGAGCTCTTTGTAGCAGGTCAAAGGCAAACCATGCCTGTGACCCTGCACTCAGCTCCTGCCCCACCTGCTCTCTACCAGCACACCTTCTCCCTAAAGACCATTCTCTCAACAAGTCACACGCACGGAATACCTGGTTAGGAACTGCACCCGAGACAGCTGCCAGCAGAGGTGCTAAGACACAGAGTGTTAGGGTGGGCTTCTGGAATTGGATCCCTGGCTGACCCGAAAGCAAAGAAGCAGTGGAAGTGGTACAGGGGGAAACGGGGGTGCACTGGGTGGAGGTGAGGCTTTCCCCTGTGGTCATCTGGAAGACGATTGGAAGGGAACCAGCTCTTGCACTTTCTCTGGCATTTGAAAAAACAGGGAAAATAGGAAGTTAGAACACTGAATTTGGGTGATTGTGGGAAGTCCCATGGATTCCTTGAAAAGAGAAAGTGATGGGCTCGTGTCTTTCAATCATGGTTTCAGCATAAGGGATAGGTCAATGAACTTCCTTGGCAACTGTGATGGTTTGAATATGAAGTGTCCCCCAAAGATCCACGTATAGCAGTTTTGGTCCCCAGTGCAGCAATATGAACAGCTGTGGCTTTGGGGGTGTGAGGAATCACGAGGGCTCTGAGTGCAGCAGTGGGCAGCCGACTGGACTCCTGGGAGGTGGTGGACACTCTCGGTGGTGGACGTGTTTGAAGGAAGCAGGTCTCTGGAAGTGTGCCCTGAAAGGGTATTTCTTTGTCCCTGGTCCCTTCATCTCTCCACTTCCTGGCTGCCATGACCTCAGAAGCTCTCCTCCACCATTTCCTTCCTCTATGTTGTTCCACCTCCTCTCAGGCCCAAAGCAACAGACTCAGCTGACAATGGACTGGACCTTCTGAAACCAGAGGCCAAATCTTCCCTCCTGTTGGTTGTTTGGCTCCGGTGTTTGCCACAGCTGACTAGCGCAACAATATTTGCATTGATTCTCTTTACCAAGGCAAGAGGCAAGTGGGGGTAGAGACCAAGCACAGAACTTAATATGAACAATGGAAGAACTTAAAGGAGCACCACTTTTGTCTTTGATAGCTTCCTTGCTTTCTGGCACGATAAACTGCCCAAAGCCTATACTGCCCTCAGACCTGGGGTTGGCAGGATTGGTGGTTTCTCTAAGGAACTCTTATTTCTTGCAATTAAAAAAAAAAAGGTGTTCCAGTTCTTCACTCTGAAGGTGAGCGTACCCTGAGTTTGTATGGAAGTGTCACATCCCATAAGGTCACACCAAAGTTAGTTTTGTGCTTTAATTTCTTGCATATTAATGCAGGATTAATTTTATGAATACTAAGTAGGATTGGAGCTACAGATCCAGTTTGGGAATTTTCAGTTTTAATATTGCATTTTTTTTCCTAAAACAATCTTTAGTCATTTGTATCGTATTGAAATGACTTTCAAAACCTAGATAAATTTAAAAGCACAATTACATTAGAAAACTTGAAAAAATCTATCCCTTATTAAAATACTTATCCCTGCATAAAATACTTAAAACTCTATGTATTCAGGAAGAATCCATTTAAAGAATTTATAACAAAAGGTACAAGAGAGGCAGTGATAGAAACTAAAGAGGATGAAAACATGAACGACCCTATTTAGTTTTATGAGGTGAAATATAGTTCTTAGTTCAACTATTTCTTAATTAATCATGTTGTAGTTCTATTATTTTCTTTGATGTGTATACCAACATATTCGTAGTGTTCAATTCCTGGGTAAGAGCAAGACTAACCCGAATCTTGAAAGCTGGGAACAGCACAACCTTCTTCATGAGCCACCCATGCCCTCGATGATCCTGGGAGTCACTCTTGGAGCCACAGGGTGGGCCCAGTGCTATCCCCACACCCGACCCGGCACTCAACAACTTGAAATTCCAATATGTCGGGACAATCACGTGCATTTATTAAAGAGCAACACAACACAAGATACAGATGGAATCAATTCCGAAAGTTCTTAAGTGCAAATGACCGTTCTACCAATATGTGAAGATTATACTTATTTAAATTTAGTAGGTTCAAAACTTATGATTGTTTAAATATGGTAATTAGGGCAGAACTTGTCTATGAAGGAAACGTAGAGCTGTAAGCCTGTGGACTCACCGACGCCGCACCAGACTGTGCGGCAAGTGCCACTCCGAATGCCCCGTCTGGGCAGAGTCCACAGCACAGTGTTCTCTAGCTTGTCCCCACTACTCACCCAAGTGTTGGGATCGGGGCTTTCAGAGCAGTTTATTTATTACGCCCAATCAATGCATCCTTCTAATTATATTCCTAACAGCTCCACTGAAACCTCCACCAAGTTCACACTTTGGACTTAATAATCTGCACTTTAAGAAATAGAACATTTTTGCTTCAACAGACTTGATTATTTTCTTATTTTTTCTCAGGGATTTGTTTCGTTTTGTTTCTGGTTTTTGTTTTTGCAGCACTGGAGGTTGAACCTTGCACCTCACACAAGCTAGGAAATGTTCCACCAGTGAGCTACACCCCAACTCGAAAATTTTATTATTAACCCAACATTTAAATTTGGCTTAATATTAATTGGCCATTTTTGTGAGAAACATTTGTAACTGATGGGTTATGTAAGTCGTAACAAGTGGACTCTTTGAGAAATGTTTTATCTAGAACTCCTCCTTGTTTCTTGTGACTCTAAGCTACTAACCTATCTCAAGGTGCCCATGGGCCAGAAGTCACGATAAAGCTTAGATTTCTTAACCAAAGCAGAAGGTTGACAGCGACCTGCAGCCTGGGCCCGAGTTCAGCACCACCTGAGGAGGAGAGGCTGGGGAGTGGCCAGTGAGAAGCTCCCAGCATCCTCAGTGGCACTCACCCCAGCCACGGGGAACTGCCTGCTTCTGCAGGGTGATGCCCGTGTGTGTGTGTGTGTGTGTGTGTGTGTGTGTGTGTGTGTGTGTGACTGTGTGCGCCTGCGCATGTGCGCAAGTGCTGCTTACTGCTACAGTGAAAGTACCCCAAGGGGACCAAAAATGAACATTGTGCACGCTACTAGATTTCTGTGAAGGAAGCCAGGGGAAGCTTTGGATTTGGAGGAGCAGATTCCTAGCTCACGGTTTCATTTCAAGGTGAGTTTCCTGAGCATTTCATTTCCTGAAATTCAAGCAGCAATGCAGTCTCATTCTTAATAAGAAACACAGTGTGTATAAAATGCGTATAAACACCTTACTTCTGCTAGTAAATGCTAGTGGAAAGGAACCCAGGCCTGTTGCTGAAGCAAGCCGTTCACCTGGACAGGACTGGCTTGAACCACCTGCTGGGTGGGTGATGAGAACGGAGACAGGGAGGGCCACACCAGGCTCCCTTCTCCCTCTTTCCTCCCTCTGTCTGTTCCAAAATCCTCATGCTTGCTTTATTCCAACCTGGGCTTGTTCCGGAGAGCTGTGATAAGACCAGGCCACAGGCTCTGCTCTGTTCATATGACTCTTAGGTCTCTCTGTGGGGAGGGTTTTGTGAGGCGGGCAAGCACTGACAGTGCCATAACAGAAATGGACAGATACCTAGAGGATGAGCGGAGCGCGCGGAGCATGGTAGAGGTGCCAGTGTGCTAATGTACAGTGACAGGGGATATAGGAAGGCTTCCTGAAGGACTCCACATGTGAGTTGCCTCTTTGAGCTTAGCTATGATTGGAGAAGAGGATGTGACAGATCAAAAATCACACAGACCATGCTCAGAAATGACAGGAGTCCCAGTGCCCCAGGCTTCATGTGCGCTTGAGCCAGCCTCTGTAACCCTGCCAGGAAATGCTTCACTCCCCGGAAGAGTTTAGAAACCAGTTTCTGTGAGTAAGGGTTTTAATAAGCAACCGAACAGCAGAGGCCAGATTATCAAAGACAGTGAAGAAATTCCAGGTAGAGAAGCTGATTTTATTATGTAATGAGGTAGCACTGAGGTGTTCGGAACAGGGAGTGATTAAATCAAGCCTGCTTGGAGGTGGGGAGAAGAGGAGCAGTAGAGCAGGTGGCTTAGTCTGGAGCCCACCAGGGGCACAGCTCTGCTGAAAGGAGGTGAGCACCCGCCACGGCAGGTACCCGGCCAGGCGTGGAGTGGGCCCCTGCTCATCTCCCGGACGGCAGCACCCTGTGATCGCCAGCCTGGTTCTGCAGGTGGAAGTACTGGGCAGAGTACCGGATGGCAGAAAGAGTGAGTAACCCATCGGTCATTTGGCAAAAGTGATCAGGACACAAAGTCTGTGCCAACAAATTCGAAGCCATGCTCCTTCCAGAGGGAGATCAGTGATTGGGAACAAAACAGCAATCCAGTTTACGCCATGTGAGCGAGGGTTCCTCCAACTTCCATCCCACTGCATTCTTTGAGCAACCTGCCAGCTTCCGGGGCGTCTTATCACAGCAATCACCTCGGCTCCCAGCTCTGTGGCACCCTCCCAGCTCAGCATGCTGGTGCGGTTTACAGACCTCACCTCCTACTCCTTCAGTCGGACCCATCAATCTCCTCCTTTCCCCTCTGAACAGAGCTCTGCACTTCTTGTAAAAGCCTACAGAAATGCCCCACGTTCGTCACTCCATCAACCACTAGGTCCTCAGTAAAGATTAAATGCTCATAAATGCTTAAAGAAACAGTAATAAAATAAAATAAGGAAAGGACACAGGGATTGGCCCTTTGATTCAATTAGAAAGACAAAATTGATGTGCTTATAAAATTAACACAGACTAAAGGCAATGCCATCTCAGTTGGTGCCTTCATCCATGAGTAACTTGTCAACTACAAAGGCCATTCTCAAAGCTCTCCTCTTTCATGACATCTGCATGTTAATGGGAAGTATGTGGCTGGCAAATGGGCACTGTGAGAACCTAAATAAAAGATTGTTGGTGGAGAATGTCAGCTCCAGATAGTAGTCTACACTTAGTCCTACGATCAAAATTCCTAGGCGTAATGAAATGCTACAGTGAGCGTAGAGGACAGTGTGTCCATGATTCAAGATGGCACATACGAAGCCATCCAGAGGTTGGAGAAGCCAGGAGGGAGGTGTTCTGTGAGCACTCTCCTGCAGCCTGGACATTGAGAGCTCTCTGAGGGCACCTCCCAAGCTGTCCATTTTGTCCTGGGTCGCAGGATACCAGAGAATGGAATGTGTTCTGAACCACCCAGTGGAATAGCAGACAGGAAATTCCTTCTTGTACTTCTGGAGGCTGGAGTGCCAACACCCAGGGGTGGGCAGGTTGGTATCTGGTGAGCACCCCATCTCCAGGAGACTTGAAGACAGCGTCCTCCACAGCTGTCTCTGCTGTTCCTCAAGGTTGCAGGAGCACTGGAGCCAAGAGGAGGAGCCTCCTCTTGGAAGCAGGTTCTTTGCAGCAGGAAAGTGTCCAGGAGGTGGAGCCTCATGGCTGAGCAGCCTCTCAGAGGCCCAGCCTCCCAGAACCATCACACGGAAAGTCCTTTTCCATCCACATTTTGGAGGCCACGCGTGTTCCAACCACGGGGTCTCCTCTGCAATAACTTAGCTGCTGCCTGCCTTTTTCAGCTGGCTGATTTTGGCCTAAAATTTCATCTCTCTCAGAAGAGTTATTAATCATATTTTTTCCTAAGGCTGTTAAGGTAGTTAACTAGTTTATGAGATAAAAAATGTGAAAAACCTACAGGTTATTTCTCCAGTTTCCATGACGGTTTAAACCAGCTTAATGATTCCAAGACCCACTTCAAAGAAAAAGTACCACATCATACATGATTCGCAAAGGTGTTCTGATCACTCATTTATGGAAGAACTGACAAAATCACACACATGACAATCCTCAGTAAGGAATTGAGGGACGCAGAGGACAATCAAAAGCCTGGAACACTGCCACATAAGCGACGCCTAGCACACAGAGCAGGCACGTGGGAGAGAAAAGCTGTCACCTCCTGGAAGGAGCCCTATCACCAATCATCTCTGATTTCCCCAGCCATCCATATCCTCAAAGATGTCTTTAAAGATGTTTTTTAAGTTTCTTAGAGCAATTTTAGGTTCACAGCAAAATTAAAAAGGAAGTACAGAGATACCTTATATATCCTCAGGATGAACTTTTAAAGAACCAAAATATTTTTTCAGAACATAAATTTTATGATTAAGTTAAATGGAATGTGAACCACCACTCATTACTCTTGGCTACTTGCAACATAATCGCATTAGAAGATTCTTTTTCCTGGTACTGGGAATTGAACCTGAGTCCTCACGCATCACTCTAGCTGATTTCAACAGGAATTTTAAAAAGATATTGAGGTGGGTATAGAGGTTAACAACCCAGAATGGATCGTCCATAACAGAATGGAAAACTAGACCCATACATATGTAATCTACAAGTTTTTGACCGTGTTGCCTAGGTGACTCAGGGGTAAAAGAAGACCTTTTCAACAATTAATGTTGGAGCATCTGGTTACAAGTACTCCAAAGAGAAATAAAAAAAGAGGGAGGGAGAGACGGATGATAGGAAAAAAGAAAGAAAAAAAAGAAAAAAAGAAGGGAGGGAGGAGGAGAAAACTTTCATACTGTTGGCAAATTAAATCAAAATGGATCATAGAAACCAATGGAAGACTTTAGTCAGCTAAATATTGAGAAAACAAAAACAATATACAACTGTGGTTTAAAATGAATTTCTAAAATATATGCAAAAAGCACAAATGATTAAAAATTATTAAAAATTGGGCTCCCTTTCATTTTAAAAAGCATTTAATTTACAATGAAAAAGGCAATTTCTATAATGAAAGCAATGTTTTCCAGGTTTATATCCAATCAAAATATTTCATCTAGAGTATATAAAGAATTCTTATAACAACAATAAGATGACAAACAACTGAGAATATGGTCAAAAGATGCAAACAGAAATTTTACCAAAGAAAACACACCATTGTCTAAAGAGGACCCACGTCAATAGTTGTTAGCCAAATGCAAACTCAGACTGCAAAGGTACACCTCCCTTCACATGCGCTAGCATGTAAGGGTAAAGGACTGACTGTGTTTTGTGTTGACAGAGACGGTGAACAACTGGAAACCTCCCAACCAGTGGAGATGTTAGATGGTGCGACCACTTAGAAACTGAGCGGCTTTCTCCACGGTGCTAAGCAGTTGTTTCCCACCCCATCTAGCAATCCTCCAACATTCCCAAGGTAAATTTGAAAATTATCCTCATTCACTTTATTCACAGCAGAAAGAAACTGTATAAGACCCAAATGCCCTTCAACAGGAAAAAAATGGACCCACAAAACATAGAAATCCATACAGTGGAATGCTACTTGAAAAATAGAAGAATCTACTAGTGAAAGAGACAGCAACATGGAGGAAACTCAAAAACATTACGAAGAAATTCAATGTGATTTAAAAAAAAAATCAGCCAAGTCCTAATGATAGGATAATAGCAATGGCCAGACACTGGGGCTGAGGGACACAGCTGCAAAGACACAGGGGGGAAGTCCTGGGCAGAGGCAGGGCTGCTTTGCTGCGACTGTTGCGGGGCTTACAAGATCACAAATATTTGAGAAAACTCACTGAGTTATAATGAAAAATATTTGTGATTTTTATTAAATATAAACTATACCTCACTAAAAATTCATTTTAAAACATATAAAGTGCACACAGAGACAACTCTTTGATTTGAAAGCCGTTTACCTAGACATTGTTTCTGAGGCTCTTGACCTAAAATTCAAAAGGAGGTAAATATTTAAAAACAAATGAAATAAGATTTTTCTCCGCACATTAAAAAGAGTTATTGTGATTTGATCTATGCACTGAGTTTATCCAGAATCACATAGTCCAGTAGGGAAGCCAGTGGTTGCTTGGGTCTGTTCAGACATAAATTAATTAACAATAAAAAATAAACATTCTTCAGTCTGACCAACCAATGTCAAGTGTTCCGAGACCACTACAGAAAGTTCTTTTGGACAGCATTAATCTAAAATTTCCCACAAGGAAATCACATCCTTTTTGGATAAAATGGAGTAAGATATTAACGCCGTTACGTCTACACCTACACTGGATTGAGTGGAAGCACTTAGAAGCAGGATGTGTGGAGGCGTCCTGCGTTCAGCACTTCACGAGTGTGCGGAGCGAGAAGTGCTTCCTGCAGAAGGTTCATGTTGAGCATGGGCAGGAAGCATCGGAAGGAGCCATTGCTGTCCTGCGGTCTGTGCGGAGGCTGTGACCCGAGGTCTGTGGAGCTATGAGCTGATTAACATCAGGAAGATGTGAGGAGGCAGAGGGAAGGGCAGAGGTTCACGAGTGCTTGCAACATCAGCCCCTGCTGTCCACGTAGCTGAGCTTCCCTGCAGGCCGAAGATCAATTCCTCCTGATGGTTGTTGTTGTTCTCTTTAAAAATGTACCCGAGGTACACCAAGTTCCATCAGGACCGTCTTTGCTGATTCTCAGCGTAGTGGCTTTGCAGATAGGATTGCTAATTACATGAAAGTAGCACGGTCCCTATGGACTTTGCACAGGTCACACGTGAACTCAGGCTGTAAGCAGTCAAGGGGGGCCTGTCTTTGGGGCTTCCGTGGTGACTGCTGTGTGAGCTCAGGTAACGCTGCTGCGCAGCCCTGGCCTGTGTGCTCATGTCTGCCCTGTCCCCATCCGCAGTGCTTGTTGGCTAATTTCTCACGATGTAAACACTAGCCACCCCAGTATTTTTCGTGCCTCTGTGTTAGAACTTTTCCCAAACCGTTAGACAGCTGTGTGCAGTTGTTCTGCTCTGAAGAGCCAAGTGTGCTCATCACCACGGCGGGAGTCTGGAAAGCAGCAGCATGCAATTGAGAAATGCTTAAATCAGACCTTCTGCGCCTTTGTCTTCCACCGGTGGCAGCTTTTGACGGCACAGGAAATGAGTGGCTCTCCTCACGGGCCGTCTCACTGCTGTGACAGGAAGCTGCCCAGGGAAGTCAGGCGTTCTCCAAAGGCGGTCCTCAAGCGGGGGTGTTTTCCATTGCTGGGGCTGGTCATGCTCTAATGTGTCTGCAGAAGAGATAGTGAAATTGAAATTGGACTGGTGCCATCTCTGTACGCCAGCTGAGCGCCTGCGGGCTGCAAAAACTATAGCGTGCAACTCTCACTTTTTAAAAGCAAAGACTGGAGGTATGTTTAAGGGAGATTTTTCTACTGTCCTGGGCAAGACGAATTTCACCAACTATTAGCATATGTTACTAAACCATCAAAGGCCTCTGAAAGCTGACTTCCACATAACTTTCCCAATTCAACTCCCACCATGTAGCCTGCACCTCCCCATGTTCTCCCTTGAGCCCCACCTCCGCGGCCTCCACCCCCTGCTCATCCTGCTCTCCTGACCCGTCCTACCTTCCGCTTTGCTCTGCCCATCAAATTGCTGCAAGATAAACTTCTCACCACATTATCTCTAACAAATCTATTCAACATGCTGTTAGCCGTTGTCCTGATGGAAAAGCTACCTGGCAAACGTATTTAATGATGTGCAATAGACGTTATTAATTCATGTTGCTCATTGATGACCTAATTTAACATTTCCGTGCCACACACTCTGCCGCACCTGCATTCAGTTACAAATAACAGTACCACCACCAATGGGAGCAAAGTCAAACAGTGCTCTCGAAAATAAAGACTCTTTTCTTTCTGGAGGTGGAAATGCAGGAGGTTCTGCTCGACCCCCAGACACATCTTCTGCATTCCAGGTAAGCAAAATGAGGAAAGGGGTGGCAACTTCTGAAATGGTGCAGAGGAAGGACTCTGGGAACTGCACAGACAAACGCAACAAGGACCCTGGCAACATCCGGAGCAGCAGGTGGAGGGCCCCAGAAACTGCTCATCCATCAAAGCAGTAAGGACCCTGGCAACACCAGGAACGGCAGAGTGAGGACCCTGGAAACTACGCTCTCACAAGCAAGGAGGAACCTGGCAACACTTGGAGGTGGAATAAGCAACCTGAAAATTACGCTCATCCATAAAAGTTAAGAGAATACTGGAATCATCTGGAACGGCAGAGGAAGGATCCCAGAAAATATGTTCATCCATAAAAGTTAAGAGAATACTGGAAACATCTGGAACGGCAGAGGAAGGATCCCAGAAAATATGCTCATCCGTAAAAGCAATGAGAGCAAAGGCAAAAATGCCAAATTGTGCTTTTCATGGAATTAAACCAAGCCATGCAACAATCCATGTAGAACTTATTCAAGAAAAAAAATGGAATTCCAGTCAAAACAGAGAGGGTTTCATTTTTTTTTTCTTGCCTCATTCTAAACTCCCTCAGTCCACTTTTGAGGTGGACTTAAAATCCAACAGTTTCAAACTATAGGAGGCTGAAGATTAAGAGCATTGTTACCACTGGATGAGAGATTGCTCAGGCACTGTTCTCCATGAATCATCACTGAGAGACCTGTTTGGAAGAACCCTGAAAAATCTCACTTTCCAAGATCTTATGATTGTTATTGTTATTATTACCTTATTTAGAACTCAAAAACTGTGAACTCTTTTCCCCCAGACATTTGTTGGAAATAGTACCACTTGTTTAACATTGTAGCTACCTGGGGAAGTAGAATTTTTGCAGGAAAACAAGTAGTTAAAAATAAACAACCTTTTTATAAACTGAAAAATGATATCTCCATAAATGATCTTGAAAAGCTGATCATACTACTGGAAATATCAAGTCCACTTGCATGTGGAGGGCTATGTGTGTCTCATCAGGGACTGAAGAAGGCCCCAAACTCTGATCTAGGGGCTGGAGTGGTGGCCTGGTGGTTACAGCGCTTGCCTAGCATGCACGAGTACACGGGTTCAAATCCTAGCACCACGTACACAACAAAGTGTCTGAGCAACAAAAGCCATGTGAAAAACTCAATAAAATTGATTCTGTTTCTCTCTCTCTCTGTGTCCATCTATTCTTTCTTTAAGGAAAAAAAAAACTCTGATCTATGATGGATTTTAAAGCTATGTACAAACAAGAGGTGAAGATTAAGGCAGAGCTGGAAAATTCGAAAGCACTGAACATGAGCCTACAGCACACAGCCCTCAACGATTACAGCGCAGTAATAGATTTCAAATTACGTTAATAATTACACTAAAAATAAATGAATCAAACGCTCCATCCTAAGAGCGGAGATTGGCAGAGTGGACTAAAAAACCATTATCTAATTACATGTCAAGAGGAGCACTTGTATTCAAAGACACAAGTGGGTGAGGTGTGAAAGGAAAGAAAAATACACACCAGGCATACAGTGAGGGGGAGAACCGGGTGGCTAAACTAACGTCTCCCGAAACAAGTCGCATCTGAAAATTGTGAGAGAGAAAGAAGGACGTTTTATGATATTTTCCAATAAAATCCCAAAATACATGACACAGAGGTTGACACAAGTAAATGGAGAAATAAAAATTCAGCAATAATAGTTAAGATGCTTTTCTTTCCCCGCTTTCCATAACGGAAAGACTAAGCAGAGGGAACTGGAGCAGCGTAACCCAGCGGACCTCACAGGCTTCTCAGCAACGGGAGCCGCTGCGCTCCTCTCCGGTACACGTGCACACACGAGGCTTGGGAACAGCACGGTGACTGTGAAAGGACTAAAGTTGTTCTCAGGATGCTCTTCTTTTACAATGATGGAATAAAATTAGGAGTGAACATCAGAAGAAAACTGGAAACTCAAAAATGTGGATAAATTCAACAACACCCTCGTAAATAACCAACGGCTCAGGAGAAAAGGATTACTGAATGAAAATGAAAATAAAAACAGAAAAATACATGGGATACATTGCAAATAGTGCTGATAGAGCATTTTATGACTGTAAAGGCGTATGTCAGAGTGAAGAAAGGCCTCAACTCAGTAGCCTAAAGTTTTACCTTAGAACAGAGAAATAAAAAAGTGAACCCAAAATAGGTAGGATTAATAATAATTTAATTATTATTAATAATTATTATTAATAATTAATAATAAATTAATTATTAATTAACTAATAATAAAGACTGATGTGAAAATAACGAAATAAAGAATAGAAAGCAATAGAAGAAAATAAAGTTAATTTGTTGTCTTTTGAAAAAAATCAACAAAATTTGCAAACCTTCAGTTACAATAATGAAGAAAAGCAAGAGAATATTCAAATTACTGAAGAGTGAAAGGGAACCTCACTACGTATCTTATGGATCTAAGAAGGTTTATATAAGGCAACACTGTGAACAACTATATTCCAACAAATCAGGAAATCTACAGGAAGTGGTCAAATTCTTAGAACAGATAGACACTAAGAAGAGGGACTAAAGACAATGTAGACGTGGACCAGGTAAGGAGTGACCACAGGTGCCCTTCACCTGACTGTGAGTGGGGGAGTCAGAGCAACAAAGGAGGCAGAAACCTAAACCGCAGGGGGAGCTGGAGAGGCAGCTCAGAGCAGTGCACGCAGTCCCAGCTTCAAACCAGCTCCCCAGCTGGGTGAGGTGGGGATACCAGGCTGCAGGCAGGGCTCAGCCAGGGAGAGCAAGCATCTGATAACTCAGGCAGCCCTCAGCACAGAGGATCTGGCCTGTGAGAGACTCCCCTCGCAGAGCTGGCCAGAGGGAGAGCAGTGCCCCCCTCAGCAGGCTTGCGGGGTGCTGCAGCCAGGAACTTAGCTCTTCTGGGGATCCTAAACCCAGGGTCACACCTGCCACATTGACTGGATGGGAGACAGCCACACACATTGAATTTTTTACTTATTATTTTGTTCCTTCATCTTTTCTCACTTATGTTATTAGTTTTTATCTCTCATTATTTTTCTAATTTTATTTAAGTATTTTTTTTAGATGTATTTTTCTCTATTCTATGAACAAATTCTCAATATCTTTAGCCAGCAGGGAAATGTAAATCAAAACTACACTGAGATTCCATCCCACCCCGGTCAAAATGGCTATTATCAAAACAAACATAAACAACCCACAAGTAGTGGTGAGGATGTGGAGCAAGGGGCCTCTCATGCACTGTTGGTGGGAATGCAGATTAGTACAGCCACTATGGAAAAGCCTGCGGAGGTTCCTCAGCAAACTAAAAATAGAACCACTGTGGGATCCAGCTACAGCACTCTTGGAGACACACCCACAGGAAGGAAGTCAGCATCCAAAAGAGATACCTGCCTAATTACCTTCATCACAACACCACTCACTACAGCCAAGACACAGAATCAGCCCAGGTGTCTGTCGACTAATGAACAGATAAAGAGAATATGGTACATGCACATAATGGAGTATTTTTCAGTCATAAAGAAGAATGAAATCACGTCATTTCAGAAAAGAACATGGATGGAACTGGAGGTCACCATGCTAACAAGAATAAGCCAGACACCAGGCTCACATGTTTTCCCTCACATGTGAAAAGTTAAAGAAGTAAATAAAAGTTCAGAAAGTAGAAGAGGGACTGTTTGGGAATGGGAAGGAGTCCCAGGGAAAATGAGGAAGGAGGGGAGGGCAAGAGGGCAGCAGGGGGATGGACAGGAAGGAAGCACAGTACATGTGCATCACAGTGAAACCCATTAATGTG
>PVKS010043674.1:0-14733 GCA_004027875.1 Aplodontia rufa | reverse complement strand
TGTAAAAATAATAGATGCTTCTCAAACTGTAACTTTCATACACTGTATCAATAATTATTAAGTAGTGTCAGCTTTGGAATCATATGCATGGCAAAATATACTTTCATTTTTCTCTATTTTATTCTTTTCTTTCACTGTTATTTCATGTTTATGGTGGTCTCTTTCATCACACTGACTTGCTTGAGAATGCATTTCTTGCACAGTATTGTTTATAAACAGGACACGGATTTGTATTTGAGAACTAATGAGATAATTCCAATTAGGAGAGGATCTTTGATATAGTAGATTCAAAGCCATAAGATTTGAGGCATGCACCTCCATAAACATTTGTTATTCTGGTAATGCACAGATACCTTCTATGTTTGCCATCTTCTATACTCCTTAAATTGTAATTCAATTCACTAAAGTATCCACAATCAGATTGCGTGAGAAAATATGTTCACGACTGGGCCCATGAATTTTGATACTCTGCAATAAAAAGACCATGTTGATATAAATTGATGGATGTCTTCAATCCATGGAGATGTCCTGTCCTCACATGATGATTCTATTGAGTCCCAAATAGGGTGAGCTGGCAAAATTTGTCCTAGTCAGATATTATGTTGAGTACAACGGACTGTGCATTGGTAGTTATAAAAATTATAAAGGACAGGTACCATAATGACCAGTGTATTTCCAAATTAAATTATAAAATGCAGCAATTATTTGTGTAAATGACTTCTCTACTACTTCAGATAATGTTTCTGATTAGGCACAGTGAGGATGGTAGGACTGAGTTTGATGATTTATCACCACAAAGTGATAGATTGAAAATTTGCAACTAAGGTGCATGAACAAGCTATCTTTTTCACCTTAACTCTACACCTGGTGGAATTACCCCAATAAACATGACAAATCCCTAGCAGTCATTAGAATCTCTGAATTCTACAGATCCTCATTAAACAAGAAAGTATCTCTCTCTTGCTATTAGAAATAGTTTTGTTACTCCTAAAATCTCATGGATTTGCATATAAGCAACATTTTTTCCCAAAAAACCAAGTCTAAAAAATTCTGGCAAACTGAAAGAAGCCAGAATGCCAACTACATACAATTAAGTTGTAAAACTTTACAAAAATAAACAAAAAAATTCATTAGTGAAATGATGGCATGAGAATGTTCAGAAAGAAATGGATTAGGTAGTTATTTGAAAATTCTTCAATCAAAAATACCAGGTATCACTTTATCCTTTCCACATGAGAACACAAGACTGAGATGTATTATAAATACTCAAATTAGGAAAAGCAACTCTATAATAAATTATGAGGAATACATTAGTGTTAAAAATGTAGTAGAAATATATTGCTCTGCAGTGATGGAGCTAAGCACTGATGGGGAACAGAGACAATTTACACAGCAACTAATCTTGAAAAGCTTATAATTCAGCACTGAAAAAGTCATATGCATGCATGCATGTCTGTAACACAAACATGGATAAGATCAATGTTATAATAGAAGGGCAAGAAAAGTACTCTGGCAACAAAAATGAAAAAATGCACTTTCAACACAGTGAGTTTTGAGTGAAACAGGCTTTATTAGCATTTCACAGTAGTAGATTTTAGGATGAATGAGCCATGTTAGCAAAGGAAGAAATCATAAAGAGGCATGTGGCATCCAGGGCTCATCACATTAAGTATTTGGACCTGACCATTGCAAATGTGTAAAGGTGTAAAAGGAAATATTACATTCAGGGCAACTGATATTAGAGCAGTTATAGCCAGTTTCTACAAATAATTATAGGAGTCATTGAAGATTTATGAGAATAAATGCTACAAATAAAACGTTCTGTATGAGGGAAGATAAGTTTGACAGTGATATAGGTTAGAGTACTTTGTGTGTCCCCAAGCATTGTGTGTTGAAATTTAATCACCAATTTGGGATATTAAGGAGGGAAAGTTAATCCGATAATGGTGTTTAGAGGTGGGACCTCTGAAAAGACATGAAGATTAGATAAGGTCATTAGAATGGTGCTCTCATTATCAAATCTTGTTGGCTTTATAGATGAGAGACCCCACCATTATCACCACCACCACACACACACACACACACACACACACATACACACATGATCTCCCTCCCTGTTTTTTTCTGTGTGGTGCTCTTGGCTACCTTGGACTATGCTAGCAAGAAGGACACCACCAGATAAGATCCTTGATGTTACACCTCCAGATCCATGAGCCAGAATCAACCTTGCTTCATTATAAAGTAATCTCTCTCAAGTATATCATTATAATAACAAAACTGCACTGATACATTATACCAACAGCAATAGTAAAATGCCACACAGCATATTTGATAATATTCAATAAACATTATAGAAGGGAAAATTTTGAAGATAGAGAAGTAATCTTGAAAATACAGGCGAGTAACAATTAGGAGTAGTGGTAAGGCTGAATTTGGGAAGTATTATATAAAGAACAATAGCAAGTAACAAAGGGTGTTAATAAGTAACCCACCAATAACAGTCTGAAGAACTATAATCAATGCTGCATTTAAGATAATGGAAGTTGAATTATAAAACAATATCCTATAGAAGAAGTGCAAATCATAATCATAGCAATCATGAATGAAAATACAAGATATATTGTAAGTAGCTAAAAAATTGTATTTTAAATTCTGCTATCACATCTTTGCAGCACAGTTAAGAAACAAGACATTCATGTAAATCATTAGTTTAAGATAACTGGATATGCTATATGCCTCATCAGTAACATGGGCAATAAATGGGAAAGCAGCTAAGATGGAATGAGACATGATGATTGGCAGATGTTATGGTTTGGATGGAAGATGTTCCCCAAAAGTTCAATATGCGAGACTGTGAAAAAAGGCTGGGGTGAAATGATTGGGTTACAAGAGCTTTAAGCAATCAGTGAGTTAACCCCCTGATAGGGATTTACTGATAACTGTATACTGGTAGTGTGTAGCTAGAAGAGGTGGGTCACTGGAGGCCTGTCTTCGGGGTATGTATTTTGTATCTGGTGGATGGTGTCTCTCTCTCTCTCTGTTTTGTTTTGTGATGCCTTGAGCTGCTTTCCTCTGCCACATTCCTTCTCTATGATATTCAGCCTCACCTTGAGCCCTGATGAATGGAGCCTCATTCTTTGGACTGAAACTTCTGAAACCATGAGCTCACAAATCAACTTTTCCTCCTAAAATTGTTCTTTCAGGTCTTTTAGTTACAGCAGCAAAAAAGCTGACTAAAGCAAAAATTGTTACCAAGAAGTGGGGGCATTCTTGTGAGTTCAGAAGCTCTGGGAGCTTTTTGGAATTTGTGGGAGGAACTTTGGGAAGTTTAGTAATGCAGGCTGAAAAAGCTTTAGATTGTTGTAAGTGGACCTTAATAGGTTATTCTGGTGGGAATTCAGAAGACCAGGATGCTGATCAGATTGTGCATAGCAAAGACAGGGCTCAAGAGGTTTCAGAGGAGAAGGAGGACTCTTTTGGAAATTAGCCTAGAGGTATTAATGTTAGAGGTTATCTACATTTTACCTTTGTCCTGAGACTTTCTGTGAGGCTGATTTTAAAAGTGATGGTTTTCTTAATCTGGTGGAAGAAATTTCTAAGCAGTGTAGTATTCAGGCAATGGAATGGGCATTGCTGGCAGGTTTAGCCAAGTTTATTGTGATAATTAGGAGTATATAGCAGAGCAGAAAGATCTGAAAAACTGGGACTTGAAAGGTGGGAGTAAAACTGGGGCTAAGTAGACTACAGTTGTTAAAGGCATTACTGCCACTAAAGAAATGCTGAAGACTTTGCCTAGAGACAAGAAAGATGGTTGGAGGGCATCTCAGGAATTGAGAAGACCGCACTCATCTCAGGTTCTAGAGAGTAAAATTTCTTTTGAGAAGTGCCAGTGGGGCACCCTGCTTGCACAGTGGGGTGTAGGAAGGTTTTTCAACTTATTCAGCCACTCAGGCACACAAAGGCTGCTGCAAACAGGGACCCTGGAGGCTGGCCTACTGCTTGAGATTGGTAGCAGACTTTGTTGGCAACCAGGTGGTGTAGGTTCTGCAGAAATGCAGGTTGCTGGAGTTAGGGGGTCATGAAGGCTATGAAGGCTTCCACTCAGATTTCAAAGTAAGGCCTGGGAGGACAGCAAAAGTGCAGCAGAGTCTGAGACCCTGTAGGTAGGCCATGATAGGGCGATTCATGGAGAGGTAAGGAGGAAGGCGAAGCTGCTGAAGAGAACCCTAAGATTAAAAAATACCAGGACGCTGGAACATCTGCCCAGGAAAGCTAGAGGAATCGAGCAGGGACTCGCCAGGTGAACGTCAACCAGCAAGGTCATAGGGGCAGAGCTGCACAAGCCTTTTGTGGAGAACATCACAATGCTCAGGAGCAGAGCAATGGAGTTGGTTGTCTATGGACTGAGACTTCTGAAACCATAAGACCCAAATATACTTTCCTCTTCTAACATTGTTCTTGTTAAGTCTTTTGGTCACAGCAACAAAACAGCTGACTAAAAAAAAAAAAAAATGAGCATTTCAAACATGGAGCACAGCAAGCACAAAGTCACAGAGCCAACCGACCTCAAAGTGAGCATTGAGGAAGTTTGGGCGGGTTAGGTAGCAAAGAAGCAAAATATAGAAAGTGAAGTCTGCCATATTAAGAGTATTAGAAAAATCTGAGATTTTTATACAGAAATCATCAAATAGTCCTTTCTTCAGATTCTGTTCCAGATGCCACTATTCTGTCCTGCATCTCCAATTTCACTATCATCCCATATAAACTGCCCATGTTATGGAACTGAATGTGATTATCTAGAATAGGTAGTCAGAGAGCTACCAGAGATAATATCTCTGACACTGATCAAAAATTAGTCTTAAATCCTTGAAAGATTGTGTCTCAGATATTGTTTAATCTCTTTCTTGTGCCAACCAATTTCATGTAATAACTTGAAGAGATGGGACTCTTTTCCACGTCAATGTATTTTGCATAATATCTTCTGTGAAGGTTGTCTCCATAACTTTAGTAGATAGTATATGAGAAAAAGAGTATTTAAAGAGTATACTTAGATGACTCTCTTTTGTTGCTAAAGCAAAAAAGAAAGTTATATGCTCTCTCTCTCTATCTCTCTCTCTTTTTGCCCTCAGAAATAGTAATTCTGTAGAAGTTGATTTAAAAAATATTTAGTCACTTTCCTTCTGGAACATTCTTTAAGAATATAACAGCTTGTCACACAAGGGTTGCATCAATCCTTGATTTAAAGTACTTAGGATGATCAACAAGGTAAGTGTTCTATCAAACTATGATGTGAAGTTCAAAAGATTTACAAATAGGAGGGAGAAAATAATTACATAAAACTAGTAATTTTTAAGAGATGTAATTCCTCTAAAATGTCTAAAACTTAGAACTAAATAAATAGGGAAAGATATTTTCATATATTGTGCATTATAAATATGAAACAATGAAACCCACTTATTAGGAATAACTAGAATTCACCAGTAAAAGATACAGAAAGATTTTTTTTTACTAAAACTTAAAAGTAATAAAAAACCTAACAAAATTGATGAACAATTTGATGTGTTAGGTATAAGAACAATTAAGATTACCAACTTACAATATGACAAATATTCCTATTTGCATATCAAATATTTTATCTCCTAAAATAAAAACATTTACATTAATACTGGAAAAGCAATAATGAAAAGAAACATACTTTTGGGTTACATTCATTATTGACTTTATATATCATATATCATTTATTATTTTATAGCATAGTTATTAGGATTTTAAAATTCCCAAATGACATTCCAGAAAAGTTGATTTATATAACTTTATTACTGATGGAATAGTGTGAAATGTCACAGGCTCTAAAACCACTTTTCCTTTTATATTTCTCTTCGAAACTTCAGGCTAATATTAAAATATTTAGTAGAGTCTGATCATTTCCTGCTGGTTGGATTGTATTAAAAATATATGGCTTTTTTTAAAGGCATAGAAATTAAATATGTGAACAATCAGGCTTTGTAAAAGTGTACCACATGTTAACCTAAGAGCAATAAAACAAACAAAATGTGAAAATTTAGAATGTTCTCATAATGTATGTTCTTTTTTATGAACTAACTGCTCTTTTGTGGGTTGTATTTGCAGACTAGAAAAAATGATATAATTTAAAAGATTTTTTTCATGCAGTTTTTAAGATGATAAAACTAAACTAATCTCCACTTGAGCTTTTCTCCTAAATCACTTTTAAGGTTAGAGGCTACCTGACACAGTGTTCTGACACCTTGACAATAAAGAAGGGCTTATGACGGTCCTGGTGGTGTTGTTCTAAAGTGTTTTTCAGCAGCTAAGCAGTAAATCAGTGATGGACAGAATGCCTGGCCTGCCACATTTTACCAGGGTTACGTTAAATCTACCTTACAATACAAAAACTAAATTTTTCCAAGTTCCAGGATGGAATCTGGTAGAACAAGTTTTTCCTCTTCATTGGCACTTGAAAGTCCTGGATGAAATCATGTTTACATACAAACTATGCAATTTCTAAGATGCCGAAACTATTTCAAAATTGCTTCTGTAGGTCCCGGAAGTCCTACGTCCTATTTCAGTAGAAGAGATTATAGTTTCTTTCTTTCTTTTTTTTTTTTCCTCTCTTTTAATGGCTGTGCTAAGATAATTTTTAAATGAATGAATTTAATGAATTAACAGATATACTGAAATTATTTGTAATTTTGAAAGGAAAAGCGATTTAATAATTAGAAATATGTGATAATCTTTATGTGTGCATTGTAGAGTAACACAACAAAAAGTATAAGAGAATGTAGTGGAATTTTTCAGTACAACAAAAATAACCTTACTGATTTATCTGTAGATTCCCTAAAATCTTAAAACCATTAAATCAAATTTCTTACAGAAAAAACTACGACAGATTTCAAAGGAAGCTGAATTATTCTCAAAGTTTGCAAATGTCACTCATGTAACAGCAATGCCAGAAAAGTTTTCCAAAGTTTACTTGTAAAAGAGTAAGAGTTTCCCGAAGGAAGAAAAAAAAAGAGATGAAAAGAAAAAAAAAGGAAGTCCTGAGGGCATGCATAGGTAACCTCTCTCACCTGGAAGAATTACAGAAAGGAAACGAAAAGATGTCCTTTATTGCCATGTTCTATAATGTCAACCTGTGTCCATGATATTTGAGTCAGCCTTAAAAGATATCAACTTCAGGTATTTTATTTCCATTTGTAAAATTTTCAGTTGCCAAAGTTACTAGCAATATAAAGTGTTGAAATGATTTTGTGTGTGTTCTTTTGACATCAATATAAATAAGCACAATTGAACCATGCTCATTTTCATTAATGCTTGTATAATTTGGACTTAGATTTTGCAAATACCAAGTAGTACTCGAACATGATTTATTATTCTGCTGCACTAGATATTTTAGTAGAAGCCATCATTAGTTGGTGTCTACACCTTTTTTAGTTCTAGGATTTAAATCAAACCAAAAGCATCATAGGATCACACAGCCTACAGATTTTCTGAATAAGATATGCATCAGTAGTGCTAAGAAAGATACGTTTAAAATTAAATTTGTTTTAATTTTGAAATTTTAATGGCTACTGAAATCAGAATTGAAGTGGTGACTTAAGAGTCATTTATCATTCAGGAGAACAAAGGTGTCCTATGAAGCTGGAGCTTCACCCAGTAACTGATTTCTGCTTAGATCCCCCTTCTGCCTTCGTGCTGTTAATAGTTAACATTGCACCATTCTGTGATATAATTGTTCTTTTTTAATTTTTCATACTATGCATTTATTTTCTCATTTTCTAATTTATTTATGTAAAATAATTATTAGTAACCACACCTAACTCATCAGGTCCATTCTGGTAAAATGAATTACAAATTGGTATTTGGGGGGTGATGTACCATGCAAAATGTTAATGGGATTCCTGAATGGAAGACATCCAGCATGGATCAAGACCTTGCCCATATGTGGGGTTTTTGTCTAAGCAATCTTTTTATAAGCTTTTTATTGCTTGAACAGCTACCGAAGCAAACAGAGACATATTATTTATTAATTGTGCACCGTTAATAGTGAGGTCTCACCAACTGCCAATCCATATGGACATAAAGCCCTCAGTCCTAAATCTGCTCAGATTAATTTCTTTCAACAGCATCCAGCAGCGTGAGGGCGAAGTGAGAAACCCGTTGTGCTCCTGCCTTTTTATGCCATGCTCAGGAGATTAGTTCACTAGGACTTCTTTACAAGCATGAAAAGCTGTAGCACTTCTTGGTCCTGTCCAGGCTAGAGATTTGCTAAGATGAAGATGAAAGAACCTTAGATCTGTTGTGATTTCCAAGATCCTCTCTAAAGCCTACATAATCCTTTTGTTTCCAAAAAAAAAATGGTTTAAAAAAACATAGGAGATATTTCAACAAGCCTAAACAGCTACAATATCTAATTACATTAAGGAGAACTCTTAGTTGAAACAGTTTATACTTAAAAAAATAATTAGGTCCAGTTGCATTTTCGAGATGCTTGTATTTGTGGTTACTGGTTAATTTTAGTCCTCTAATTCTTCAGATAAAATGTAAAAGCTACCTAATCTATTGAGAACAATCATACACATTGTATGCCAAATTTAATTATGCTAATTAAAAACGGGAACATTTTCTAGTCTTTCCTAAATTTTCCAGCTTAATTAAAAAATCCTAGATATATAGCAGTTTGGAAAAAAAACCTAAATTTAGTTACTTCTACAACTATTTCCTACTAAATGGCCACTCCCATTCTTAAAAAAACACAGACAATTTTAAAAATTGTGATTTTTGCTGACATTCCCTGCTGTGTTGAATGCAGATTTTAAGTATATGATTGATTATGCATGATTTAATAATGCATTATAATAAAAACTGCAAGCATTTTAATCATCCTTTAGGGTAGTACGTTTAGTGCATAAAACAGTTGTTGAGTAACCTTTTAGAAAACTAACAATTTCTAGTTTATCAGTAAACTGTTAGGAAAGCCAAATTATTAAATTTGTGGGACGCCTTATTAAATGGGAAGTCAGAATTCTGGTCTCCACTCTTGGTGCTGGGGAATATCTAAAACAAGTTTCTCTGAACCATCTTAACTTCTGCCCCCACCAACCTCAGCAGAAAAAAAAAAAAACCTTTAGAAAAGTTGGGACTCTTAGCAATAAGAAATATAAAATATAGATATAAAATATAGGTATTTTTAAAAAATCTACTACTCAGTGCTTAAAGTACTTTAATAGATAGGCACACACACTCTATTAAGAAATATGTTGAAGGGGCTGGAGTGGTGGCTCAGAGGTTATGGCACTTGCCTGGTAAGCTCGAGGACGTGGGTTTGAACTCCAGCACCAGGTACACAACGAGTGTTGAAGCAATGAAAGGCACATGAAAAAACTAAATAAAATTTGATTCTCTCTGTCTCTTTCTCTCTCTCTTCCCTCTCACTGTCCTTCTCTCTTTAAAAACAAAGAAAGAAAGAAAGAAAGAAAGAAAGAAAAGAAAAAAGATGTTGAAGAAGTCTTATTATGCTCTAGTAAGAAGCAAGCCAGTGTGTTTATAATAACTTTAATTACAAAAGCCGAGAAGTTGTGCAGGGAACTTTGCCTAGTTGCTGCATGGTTCTGCAAGAGAAGGAATGATAATTTTCCCTAAGACACAACCAGGCCTTACCTGTAAGGGCTCAATTAATTGCCTATGGTAATCACTAATTTTACTCCAAAACGTTATGTATGATTTATATATAAGTGTTTACTCTTGTCAGTGGTAAAACTTTCTTTATATTACTTTGTGTGTTCAAACAAGTCATTGTAGTCCCCATAGTTTCCAGAGAAACATTTTTATATTTACAGCCAATTCACTTTTAGAGACTTGGTAATCTTTGTATGTTACACACTGGAGCAATATTCAATCTCTACAGTAAGTTCACCAGAGAAGAACAGGATTGTGAATACATTTTCTCTTTTTTATTTTTTGCTATCTTTCCTCTTCTTTCATGTCTAATTTTTAAATTCAGGAGGTTTGACTATCATTTTATTAATCTTCAAGGTTTCTTGTAAGCAATTTGAGAAGGATCTGTCTTTTGCCTGAAGGATCTCATGAAGCAGCTTGCTGTAGATATAATGAAAATCTGTCTGTGCATATGCACAAATGGACTAAAGAGAATACATCAAATGTTAATTCATAATGCAGAAGTAATATGCAAATAGAGATTCTAAACTTACTATAACATTAATTTTTTTGAGAGGACAGTGCGAGAGAGTGAGAATCATTTTTTTATTGAATTTTCACATGGCTCTCGGTGCTCTGACACTTCGTTTTGTACATGGATGCTGGGGTTTGAACTCGTGTACTCACGTACACCGGGCAAGCGCTGTAACTGCCAAGCCACCGTTCCAGCCCCTACACCATCATTTTTAAAGAAATAAGTTCTTCAGCTCTTACATAAAAGGAAATAATAAAATAATGCTTTGGCTCACTCTACTGGAATGGAGAGTTTCTTCTTTTTAATTCACTGATTGCCTATTTACTTCTTGCCATGAGATGGATTTGAACTTACTAAACTAAGAGTACGTTTTAAAAAATCTAAGCTGAGGTAAGCTTGACAGTTAGGATTCCTAGTTATGTATAAATCATGTGTTAGTATGTTTTACCCACATCTAAATATGTGCGCAGATATAAGTTCATGAGACAGATTGGTAATTTGATTCAATATTGATTTAAATTTGATAAATGTCTTACTGCATCTCTAAGATGAAATCTTATAAAACAACACATAAACCTTACTTGAACCTGATATTTTGAAAATTGAGTACTTATAATAATCCATGAAATTATGTCTGAACTGAATATGAATAACATATATATATTTGGCATAGTTTTATATTTCATATTAGTTTCAGCTAAAAAGTCTCACTCTAGAATTAATTAACATAATAATTTTATCACAGTTGGGAATAGTTACTGTGATAGAAAATATTTATTGGAAATTATTTTACAATGCATTTTTCTACCAGAAAATTTTAAATTGAAGGTGTTTTCAATTGGCTAATAGGTGATTCCTATGGAATTTTATTAAAGAAATAATTTTTTTTTTAGTAATGTGCAGATCTGTCACCACTAAAAGAGTCCTATGATTTTCAAGAAACAAAGTTCACTGACATGAAAAGAAAAGCTTAAGATAATCATGGGGGAAGTTAGTAGAGATGTTGGCTTACTTTACTCAGATTCAGTTCATCTTGTGTGCCATCTTTCTGTGTACTTTTATAAACATCGATTAGCTCAAGTGTAAGCAAACTAACCATCACAATATACAACTAGAAAAGATGAAATTTTAAGGAATTTATGATATGATCAGTCAAATATTAAAAATAGAAGAGAACAAAAAATACACCTCGTTAAGATTGTTTGGAATCTTGGATATTTAAGAATTTATAACAAAAAATTTGATGGGTAGTGAATAGAAGGACAATGGTGCCTTTACTTCTCCTCCAGGCCAGGCTGATCAAGCCACCCTTGACATCTAAAAAAGCTTTTTTTATTAAAGTGCAAAGCTTTCACTGTAAATGCTTTAGTTACATTATGCAGCCTTCAACAAATTATAGATGTACTAACCTATCTATGTATCTGTGTCATTTATTTATGCACACATTATACTTTAAACATTGAGGCTTAACAATATCATGTATCAAGCAGTAATGTGGGTACAGATTCTCATGGTGGGGCCAGATATATTAATTATTAATAAATAGAATAATATCATTTTAAATATATATATATATATATAACAGGAATAGACAGATGTCACATATTATATTAATAATAATCCTGAGGTTATTAGTATAAATTTCCTAAGTGATTTGTCTGGGTGTCATAACCTTAATGCTAGTAGTACAGACAATTAGAAGATGTCTCTTAAGTAAAATCTATATGAACTCTATGATTAAACATCCAAAGTATACAGTTTTGTGGATAAAATAACAAGGCAAGTCAGAAATTGTTCTGGAAGAATAAAGATATTGTTAATTATTTGTTTTGCCATTTATAGTTAAGAGAATTTCAAACGCTGGTTATTGTACCTTTTTGAAACATTTCTATTTAGGAATAAGCTGCTTGTGTATTTCAACGTATTAAAATGTAAGATATTATTGTAGCAAAAATGTGAATTCAAAAGTCACACCCTTTTCTAAGGTGTTACCTTCAGTTCTTTAATGGATTTATGGTTTCTCAAATTTAAAAACAACTAGAGTATAAAAGATAAATGAATGACGCACATGAATAAAAATGTAATGGAAGAGTTATAATGGGAAGGGGAAGGGAGGGATAAGGGAGGGTAATGGGGGGGGCACTCCTGGGGATAATTGCAATACCCAGAATATATACACAATTTATACACATTTTATATTATTTTGTTAAAATCTTGTAAGATTGTTCAAAAAGAAAAAATTAAAAAAAAAAAAAAAAGAAAAGTCAGAGATTTTGATCAGTGGAAGAGAATAAGTCTCAGTGGAGGACAAAGTAGACCATCAGTTTTTTGGTTTTATTTTTGTTTTTTGTTTTTTGTTTTTTGTTTTTAGCAGAGAGAGGGACAGTGAGATAGAAAGAGAGAGAGAATCGGTTTTACTTAGATTCTCATATGGCCTTCATTCCTTCAACACTTTGTTGTGAACATGGTCCTGGGGTGTGAAACTGCGTCCTTGCACGTGCCAGGCAAGCACCGTAACCACTGAGCCACTGCTCCAGCCCCCCATCAGTAATTTTAATGGCATGCAATGTTGTGTATGGCAGCACAACTGAATACAGCACAATAAGGAAGTGCAGTGACTGCTGCCGCAGAAGGGCAATGTATGGCTGTAACACATTAACACAGAGGCTTGTCTTGTTAATGCAACTTTGTAAGGTTAAGACAATGTTTTAAAATTAGAGCAATCCCACACAGTACAAAAATATGCCATATATATTTGTGTGTGTGCAAGCAAGAGAGATGGAGATAGAGACAAAGAGAGGGAGAGAAGGAAGAGACATCTGGACCTACCTATGACTCTCCGTATTGTGTGTAGAGCTGACATCACATCAGTAGACTCAACACTTTTAACATCCAACATGATTCTAGTGTCTAGAGTCCATTTCTAGTATGTGTGAAAAACTACACAAAATTTTCTGATTTGGATTGTATTCCTATTGTGTGTGTGTGTGTGCGTGCGCACGCGTGCATGCATGTGTGCCACTCTAGCTTAGCCTATTTTTTGTTTTTAACACTATTATGTTCCACCCCATTGTGTGGAATGGCTTGGCTGATTCCCCATTAGGACACAGCTTCAACCTTTATTTCCAAATTGGGTCAGTGTTCAGTTGGGTCAAGTTGTCATTGTCAAGAAGCTTTGTTTCTCTCAAATACACACTCAACATTTCAATGACTTGCCTTGCTTTCTTAGTGGATGGGTGAATTTTTGAGTGTATATTCAATTTGCCCTCTGAGAAAAATCTTCTTGCTTTCTATATGCTGAATTCTCTGTCAGTCTTCAATAAAAATATTTTTAGTAGCTCTTGGAAACAGCATGTAGGAGTCAAATGGCTGACCAAACTCCACAGACACATTCCATCTGACAAACAAAAGATTTTGTTTAGGTTCCACTCACACATCTTTCATGAGTTCCTAGGAGATGGTCTTCCTTCTGACATCCAAGAATGCATCACTGTTTGATGAAATGGGGCATAATATCTTATTCTCTTTGCCAGTGATTATTTTAGGCCTGATCTGCAACATGGTTAAACTCCATCTTACATGACGGATATTCTGTGAGACGGCAATTAGGCAAGATTTTCCACTATGATGAAATTGTGTTTTCTAATCTTAGATTTTTGCTATGAGAATAGAATCCATAATCATAGTGCAAATTAGAGAAAAGCTAGCAGGATAGTGGTGGTGTAGAATCGTACACCACATGTATTATAGGTTAATCAACCACTCATATAGCAACCCACATTCTTTTCCAAGTTCCACAGAAAGCAGAGGTGAGTAAAACCATAGACTTGTACTCCATGTGGAAGTACATTCTACGTCTGCCTAAATAACAAGAAGGAAAGTAGAGTGAGAAAAGTAGAAAGCCTCCTTAAGAAACATGATCAAACTGGTCAAAACTTTTATCAGTTGTAGTTGATCACTCAAAGGAAGTTATTCTTTTTCAAAAATTCAAACAAAGGGTTACTTAGGGCAGCTTTGGGACTGGTAATTTTCATGTAAAATTTTAACGCAGGGTCTCTGGTGTAATCTGGTGTTCCAAAGGACAAGAGGTAAAACAGAAGGAAATATTGGTGAAAAATGATACCTAATGGTACACATACTTCCTTACCTTTGTTTTGTTATTTGTGTGTGTGTGTGTATTTTGTGTGTGTGTGTGTGTTGTCTGTATGTTGTTTTCATTTTTGTTGTTGAGGTTGTTCTTTGTTTTGTGCTAGTGGGGTTTGAACCTGTGGCCTTGAAAGTGCTAGGCAGGCACTCTGCCACTGAGCTACAACCCACAAATAGTACCTTCAATTTCACTCTTCCTTAGGCTCTTCTTTCAATTCTGTAAGCTGAAGTCTGGTGTCATATTCCTTATATATGAAGAAAATTCCTTGCAGTACAGTTCTGCTCAGAATGAATTCTCAATTTTTTTCTTAAAAGTTACTTTAATTTGCTTCCATTATTGAAATATTTTTACTGGATACAAATAATTCCATATTGCC
>PVKS010043673.1:0-14739 GCA_004027875.1 Aplodontia rufa | reverse complement strand
GTTATTCCTACACTAGATACCCATTTAACACATGAGTTCTTATGGGGGAAACGGCAATAGAGGAAACACATAGTAGCTTATCTATGCGTTAGCATTACCCCTGGTTATCAAACTTTATACACATTGATTGCTACAGTTTTGACAATGTTTCCCCCTCATCTGTATCCTGTATCGCAATATACTTCTAATAAAGGTGGAAAAAAAAAACAACATCCAATAACAGCATAGAGTTGAAAGTGTGACATAGGAAAAAACAAAGTTGAAAACTAAACAAGGGTCAGATGATGATGAAGAGATTCATAACTATGTTAATGAGTTTAAACTTTGTCCAGAGGGCAACAAGGAGGCACTGGAGTCGTAGCAGGTTATGATATAATAAGATTTGCACTTTAGAAAGAATACTTTAGTGGGGAGAATAGATTAAGGGGATCATGCTCACAACAGAGAAATCCATTGGGAGATTATTTTGGTAGTCTAATGATAGTGCCTGCACTAAAAATATTCAGGAAGTCAAATTTACAGGCCTTAACAATAGATTGGATGAAGAGGTAAGGTAGACCACATTTTAACTAAATGAATAATGGGCACATTCCCTTAGAAGGGAATATAAAAGCGGGTTTTGAAGAGGAAAGTGTTAAATTAAACTTGCAACAGATTGAATTTCAGTTATTCTTTAGATATATAAGTGGCAATGTCTAGTAGGTAGCTAAATAACATAATATATGACTACATCATAGCACAAGTTGGTTAAGTCCAACTAACTGCCTTCTGTAATGCAGACTGAGCATCAGCCATGTCAACTTGATACAATCTACATAACTGCAATCCCAAGGCAATTCCATCAGCCTGGAAAACTAACCCCAGAAGACACCAACTTGCCAAAATCAGTATCAACCCAGTATTTAAAGATGGACAGTGAAGTTCAAAGTGGAGAATATAACAGTGGTTGCCAAAGACTGGCAGCTGTGATAGATAAGGAAAGGAGAGATGTGGTCAAAGACACAGATTTTCAGCTAGACAGAAAGAAAAAGTTTTAGTGGTCTATTCACACTGAATGGTGACTATCATTAATAATAATGTGTGTGTATACCACATTTTCTGTATCATTTTGTCAAAATGAATTTAACCTCTATGTATAATTATAATGTTCTCTAATAAATTTTTTAAAAATAAAAAATAATAATAATCCCTTGCATATTTCAAAGTTGCTTAAATATTAAATTTAAAAGGTTTTCACTACAAAAAAAGATAAGCATATGAGATGTTATATATGCTAATTAGATTGATTTAAACATTCCACAACATAAATGTTACCAAAACATCATATTACTCCATAAATACAATTTCTAAATAAAATAAAAATTTTTATTAAAAATATATTAGAAAAATGATGTGTGTACTTTTTTGAAATATGATAAATTAAAATTCATTCATCAAAAAAAGAAGTGATAAAGAAAATTCCATGACCAAAAATGTTCATAGAGTATGTAGTAAAGCTTGAAGTTTCCTGAGGAAACCTGAGAAAATATGAGACAGGGCAAAAGACAAGGCTTAATACAAATGACCTTTCCATAAAAGGCTTCCAATTTTTCCCTGTATCTCTGCCAATTTCTCTTACCTCTGTTTCTTCCCCCACTCCACCCTCAGTTATAAAATAAAAAGTTTACCTAGAGTGGGAAGGGAATATGGCTCAGTGGTAGAACACTTGCATAGCATATGCAAGGCCCTGAGTTTGATCCCCATCACTGCAAAAGAAAAGAAAAAGTTCAACTAGCAGCCTATCAGTCTATCAAAGGATCCTAGATTCTATTTTTTACCTAAGGCTGACACTCCTTAAATTGTACACTCCATAGGAAGCAGCATTGTGGTTCTAGCATTGGAGATGGGATGGAAGAACATCAGTCAGTTGATCTGAATACCAAGGATCACTTTAGGTCAGTATCATAAAGTCCAGTTTTCAGGAGGTCTCAACCTCCCAAGCAATCATCTCTCATGAGAAGCTCCATGCTAATAGCAGAGAGCTTCCCACCTAGAAGAAAAACACTATTGGCTTACACACAAAGCTCTTGAATGGCCAGCTTCCTCTTATTAAGTAGTTATGGTATGGCTCTGTGGTTAATGTGCTTGCCTGGCATGCATGAGGATGTGGGTTTGAACCCCATACACCATATACACAATGAAGTGTTAGAGCAACAAAAGCCACATGGAAAACTAAATAAAATTTATTCTCTCTCTCTCTCTCTCTCTCACTCTCTCTTTCTCACTCTCTCTCTCTTTCTCACTCTCTCTCCTCTCTCTTTAAAAGAAAAAGAAGTTCTGGTGTGCCATTGCATAGTAGAGGACTATAGATAACAACTGTGTACTGTATATTTCAAAAAGCTAGAAGAATTTTGAAAGCTTTTAACCATGAAAAATGGTAAATGTTTGGGCTGGAGCAGTGGCCCAGTGGTTAAGGCACTTGCATGGCATGTGCAAGGACATGGTTTCAAACCCCAGCACCAGATACACAACAAAGTGTAGGAACAATGAAAGTCACATGAAAAACAAAAAATAAAATTGATTCTCCCCCACTGTCCCTCTCTGTCTTTAAAAAAAAAAAGTTAAATGTTTGAGGAGACAGATATATCAAACTTAATTTAAATTTTACACAATGTATACTTGTATCACAATACATGATATCCCATTAATATGTATGATATGACTTTCATGCATTTTGTATCAGTTTAAAAATGTCCAAATCCAAAAAATAAAGTCTTTAATCCCAAGCAGGTGACACCATCTCAGATCCATGAGTTACTGCTTCCCTGGATGAGCTCCCATGCTCTTGCAAGATTCACAGGCTTACCGGAGCACAAGAATGACCTCACCATATCTCATATCCTACTCTTCACAGCACCTAAAAGGATGTAATTCCCATTAAAAAGGAAGCTGTTAAAATGAAAAAGTCATGCTTCGTCTCCAATTTTTCTTTTTCACTTCTAAAGTTGATGTGTAGATGCATGCTAGTAATCCCAGTTATGCAGGAGGTTGAGGCTGGAGGATCTCAAATTCAACCCCAGCCTGGGCAACATAGGAAGACACTATCTCAAAAATAAAATAAAGTAAATTAAATAAGGAAATAATAGTGCTGGCTCCATGGAATTGTTGTAGGGAATAAATAAGTTTGTATAGGGTACATTAAGTGTACCACCAATGATAATGAAGATGAGAGGAAACATTTTGGAAATCATTCAGGCTTCATTCCTCAGAATACTCATCAGAAGAACTATGATAATGTGTCATGTTGATTTTACACAGCAGTTCTAAGAGATATTTTTAATTATCTTGTTCATACCAAAATATCTCCAAATGCTTTTAAAATAAATTCAAAACCCTCTTGCCACAATGATGACTCTGAAACTGTGATTTGCAAGACAAGGTTGCCAAATTTGCCATCACTTATAAGGTAAATTTGCATTTATCTAATTCTAAATCAATTAAAAGAAATGAAATCGATATATTTGCATATATCTAATTCTAAATCATTTAGTAGTTGAACATAAATTCAATTTGATCATTTATCTAAGAATAAGTTTTGCAATTCATTAATCTTGAACTTACCTTCACTACTCCTTTACTATTAATGAAAATAATCAGTAAGTGATCATAAAAATTTATCTTCAGTTAATCCCCATTTTAAAGTTGCCTTTTCTACAAGTAATTCTACCTGCACCTTAGAAGCCATTCTATCCTGTGACACAGCAAAAGAGCATCCTCAGAGCTCGTTGGTTGTACCTGCCCATGCACAGTATTCCACACCTTTGACTGGTGTTCACAAGGCATGAAATGCCAGCTTGCACCTAGATAGCAACCTCAATGCAAATTTCCCTTTTTTCCCAGCTTCATTGAAGTATAATTGAGAAAAAAATTGTATATATTCAAGAAATATAATGAGATGTTTTGATAAATTTATCTACATAATGAAATGATTACTATAATCAAGCTAGTTACCATAGCCATCACCTCACAATTACCTTTACTGTTGGTGAGAATATTTAAGATCTACTGTTTCAGAAAATTTTGAAGAACACAATATATATTATTAGTAACCATAACCATCATACTGTACATTCAGGACCAGGACATTTTCAACTTTCAATACAAACCAGTCCTGGTGGAGCATGCCTGGAATCCTAGCAACTCCGGAGCCTGAAGCAGGACAATTGCAAGTTCAAAGCCAGCCTCAGCAACTTAGCAAGACCCTAAGCAACCTAGTGAGCCTGTCTCAAAATTAAAAAGAAAAAAAAGGCTGGGCATGTGATTCAGTGATTGAGTGCCCCTGGTACCAAAAAGTAAAACAACTTTCAGCACAAAGCTCAATTCTGTCATCTGAGACATCTAGGCAGAATTGTTCATCTCCTCCTTTATGCCTACACTTTATTATAAATTTAGACATTTATAGATACATAGACACTGACATATAAGACAGAAATGCATTGAATATGGCATTTAAATTCTGTACTGTAGCAATTTGTTTTCTGACCCTCTCCTACAGTAGACAATGATATCCTAGAAATCTATAATTGTGCATTTTTCATCTTCTTATCTCTATCCCTAACTGGCACATAACAAGTTATTCTGAACCTACTTAAACCCCGTAGACTTGATTATTGGCCTAATTCTCATCTTTTGATTATAATCCAACTTTCTGACCCACTGGTCCTTGAGGAAAGAATGGGCTAACCAGAGAGCTCCAGCACAGGCTACCCTTTGAGAGATGTTTCTAGCTGTGAACCAAACACATTAAAATTGGCTCATTCTCTGCCACTAATGGGTGTACTAATTTAAATTCTTTTTCTGTGAGAATGAAAGAACCCCATGAAGTAAGTTTCCATTCAGTTTTCAATCATTTCTTCAAATAGCGTGACTCAATCACGGACTAAGTTTCTCCAGGAATAGACAGCACACAACCTCCACCTATGCATAATTATGTTTGACTAGGAGAAGCCTATAAAATTATTTTATTATATAAATTACTTCTAACTCTTACCCCTTTTGAAAATAAATAAATGGATATTTTAATGACATACTGAAGTGACAGAATATAAATCTCAAATACCATATTGTAGAGCCGGGCATCATAGCACACACCTATAATCTCAGAGACTCAGGAGGCTGAGATAGAAGGATCACAAGTTCAAGCCAGCATTAGCAAATTAGTAAGGCCCTGAGCACTTAGCAAGAACCCTGTCTCAAAATGTAAAAAATAAATAAAAACGACTGGAGATGTAGTTCAGTGGTTAAGTATCCCTAGGTTCAATCCTTGATACCAAAAAATAAAATCAAATAGCATATTTTATTAAGTTGATGAAGATTTTATCTTTACCATTTTATGCTGTTAAGTAAAGAGAAAATATTTGGATGCTATAAGTACAGGTGGTGGTGGTGGTGGTGGTGATGATAGTGATGGTATATGGATGAAAACAATGAGAAGACAGCAATTAGAAAAAATGACATCACAGCCTTGGAAGGTAAATGGATGGCTAAGGAAGAAATCATGCTGAGTGAAGTCAGTATAACCCACAGAACCAAGGGTCGAATGTCTTCACTCATCTGTGGAGGCTGGAGCTAAACCCTGACCATTGTGAAAGGCAGTCAACTCTCATGTATTAAACCCTGATAAGGTGTGGTGACATTCAACCTAAGGCATTCCTAGAGATGTATTGGGAAGGAGGGGGGAGGGATAAGGGTGGGTAATTAGGGGGGCCTTAGGGGGTAAATCTAATGTTCAGAATATAAATATATTTATTTGATTGTTCAACAAATTAATTTCTTAATAAAAAATGATTAGATTGAAATATCATAAGTCTGAAACCATAAGTACATACTGTTTTCTTCCTACACGTGTATATTTAATAAAGTTTAATTCATAAATTAAAAAAAAACAATGAGTAGGTTCTAAATATCCTGCAAGAATACTGACAGATGAAGAAAAAGTGATGACAATTTTGATTAGATTTGTAAGTGAAGCAGCTAAAGGCAAGCAGAATGATGATAAATCTGACTTCAATTTTATTTGGAATGATTGCACATGTAAGTTCCCATTTGCCAAATACAAAATCAGAGAATCACATAACTTTAGATAGACTGATATGCAAAGAAGCCCATCATGAGATTATCAAGAGAAACAGAAGTATAAGCAAAGCTTATCAAGAGGGGAAAAGGAACAATTTCATACATAGACAACCCTTACTCAATGGGTAATTTTACCAAAAAGAAATCTTTCCCCTGGTTAAGTTAAAATCTAAGCCTGTATTTGTCCTAATAAGCATATATTTTATGAAATAAACAATTTTTAAAGTCCAAAATAAGATAAGAAAAAAATAAATATAAAAGAATAAAATAACTTCCTAAAAGAAGTCTGATACCAGCCAATGCTTTAAGAGATGAATTCATTATAAGGACCCACCAAAAATCACAAAACTTTCCAGGCATGGTGGCACACTTGTGTAATCCCAGGGGCTTGGGATGCTGAGACAGGAGGATTGCAAGTTCAAAGCTGTTACTAAGCAACTTAATGCAATCCTGTCTCAAAATAAAAAATAAAAAGGACTGGAGATGTAGCTTAGTGATACATCACTAAGTGGTACATCAAAATGCCCAGTACCCAAAAAAAAATCGCAAATCTTCATGTTTATGAAACATTTTTTAGATTCATTAAAATAATGGGATGTTTTGCTAAATGCATCTACATAATTAAATGATTAAAATAAAAATATTTTAAAGATGATTCTAATAACCATGATCTACATTTTTCTAGATTCCTTAAAATAAGTAGACATTAGTATAATATCAAAGATGTCAGTTTATCACAAACAACCCAATCAATAAATGGGCCAAAGAGCTAAATAGAAACTTCTCAACAGAGGACATTGATCAAGCCAATGAATGCATGAGAAAGTGCTCTAAATCACTAGTAATCAGAGAAATGCATATGAAAACTACATTAAGATTTCACCTCATGCCAGTCAGATTGGAAAAATGAAGAAAATAAACAATAATAGATGCTGGAGGGGTTGTAGAGAGAGGTACACTAGCACACTGTTGGTGGAACTGCAGACTGGTACAGCCCTCTGGAAAGCACTCTGGAGAATCCTCAAAAAACTTGGAATGAACCCACCATATGATCCAGCTATTCCTCTCCTAGGTATTTTTCCAGGGGATTTAAAATCAGCACATTACAGTGACACAGCAATATCTATGTTCACAGCAGCTGAATTTACAATAGCTAAATTATGGAAACAACCCAGATGCCCCTCACTGGGTATACCATGGAATTCTACACAGCAATTAGAAACAATGATATTGCGGCCTTTGAAGGTAAATGGATGGCTATGGAAGAAATTATGCTAAGTGAAATCAGCATAACCCAGAGAACCAAGGGTTGAATGTCTTCACTCATCTGTGGAGGCTGGAGCTAGACCCTGCCCTTTGAAAAAGGAGGCCAATTCTCATGTTTTAAATCCTGAAAAGGTGTAGTGACATACAACCTAGGGCATTTGTAGAGATGCATTGGGAAGGAGGGAAGGGAGGGATAAGGGTGGGTAATGAGGGGGGCTCTTGGGGTAAATCTAATTTTCAGAATTCATATATATATATATATATATATATATATTGTTTCATTAGAAGCACGTTTGATTGTTCAACAAATAAATTTCTTAATAAAATAAAAAAGATATCAGTTTATAAATCAATAAATCAGATTTTCTGTATGTCTTATATTCTCTTTAAGTCCCAAAATTTCTAAAGTGCTCCAGCTGTTCAGTTATAGAAACCATGATATATTAAGAGTAACATAAATGAATGCATACACATACATACACAAAATTTTTGAAGCTTATCTAAGATAATTGACAGATCTTAGTAGCAATGAGAAAAGCAAGGGTGAATGTCCTTTAAGGTGTTCACTGAAGTAGAAAGGCAATATGGACAGAGGAATATTCCTTATTGTAGGAGTTTCTTTGGTAAGTGACATTAAAAAGCCATGGGTAAGATATAATAATTCAGTTATAAAACAGCCAGGATTTAGTCCAAGAAATTTATTATCGGGCTACAAATAAAGAACTTGGAAACAACATATGATAACATGAAACTGATGCCAATGAAAAGAACAATAGCCTCACTTGTGTTGTTTCTCCTGGGATCAGAAATAGAAAGTCAATACAAGCCAGAAGTATGGTCTGCTACCAGAAAGCTCAAGAGCCCAAATCAATGAGTGGGCTTAGATATATTTTAAATTTTTTTAATCTAAAAGCAAGAAGATCTGATTTTCATCTTAAATCATGTGGCATCTCTATTCCTGAGTATTTTCAGACATGAAATAAATAGTTTGGAACAAATCATCTCTCAAATAACAGTTCTAAAATTCCATAATTCTATTATACAACCAACAGTTTTGTAAGTTTTTGTAAGTTTTGTAAGTTGACAAATGATGAAGTAGGAAAGCAGATATTAAAGGAAGTGGAGGAACCAACTACTTAATTATTATGGCAATTTTGTAGATAGTTTGAGTAAAGAACATTAACCAATTCAAAACAGGGAAAGCCTAAAAGTGAAAAGGAATAATACGCTAATTTCCAACACTAAGTAGTTACACACACTGTTTGGCACCTTTTATAGGATAAGAATATTGGAAGTAGAGGATGAAGGTGAAAATCAGCTTTGATTTAAAACATTTTACATCTTAATTATAAAGAGAATGAGCAGACAATTCTTATTTTTAAAAATTATCAAGGTAAAAATATTCACTGCATAGTTATCACGAATATTAAATAATTTATATTAAACATCCAACACAGATCTGAAGCACAGGAAGCTCCACTGCTAGAGGTACACAGTAGCACAGTAAACACTACACGTAATCTAGTACACTAAATTAGATCTAAAATTTCAATGACTTTATTTTTCCCATTGTCACGGAGTTTAGAGTTGCACTTCTGGTTATCTTTAGAATATTTAGGACATCTTCCTGTAACTCACAAGCTGATAGAAAAGTTTCCTCATTGCTGCCTTCATCTCTTTGTTCCTGAATGTATAGATTACTGGATTCAGAAAAGGAGTGAGAACTGCATCAAAGATAGCAAGAAATTTGTCCAAGTGTGATGAAGGGAAAGGCCAGGTGTAGAAGAAGATTAACGGCCCAAAAAATAAAACTACCACAGTGACATGAGCTGATAAAGTAGAGAGGGCCTTGGATAAACCACCTAAGGAGTGTTTCCGAACAGTAACCAGAATGAAGATGTAAGAAATGACCAGTATGAAGAAGGACCCCACAGAGATGAGTCCACTGTTGGCTGTGACCATGAACTCCAGTCTGTTGGTCTTTGTACAAGCAAGTTTAATGAGCTGAGGGAGATCACAGTAAAAACTGTCCAATACATTCGGACCACAGAAGGGCAAGTCTACAATAAAAGCCAATTGGGCCACTGAGTGTATGAAGCCAAGGATCCAAGCAATAGCCAAAATTAAAATGCACATTCGTGGACTCATGATGGCCAAGTAATGCAGAGGCTTACATATGGCCACATATCTATCAAAGGCCATGGCTATAAGCAGTATCATTTCTGTGCCCCCAATAGCATGAATAAAGAAGATCTGAGATATACAGCCCCCAAAAGAGATGGCTTTGTGTTTTCTAAAAAGGTCATAAATCATTTTGGGGGCTGCAATCGAGCAAACTCCCAGGTCAAGAAATGAGAGATTGGCCAGCAGGAAGTACATGGGGGAGTGTAGATTAGAATCAGAGGTCACAGAGAACATGATGAGGAGGTTTCCCATGAGACTTGCCACGTAGAACACAGAAGAAAAGAGGAAAAGGAGAAGCTGGATCTCCCATGAATTGGAAAGTCCCAGGAACACAAACTCTGATACCACAGAGTGGTTGGCTCCATCCATTATCTCAGAAAGAACTGTCTCAAATTTTACCTGAAAAAGAAAAGAACAAGAAAATGAAGCTTCTGGGGAGTCACTAACTATATGAGTTTCAAATTGTACTGCCTTACCTCACAAAGTCAAAACAACTCTGCCTTTAAACTACAGCTGCAAAAAAAAATGGTCAGTAGTTATTGCCACAAGCCACTGTTTCTAACTCCCAGAACTCCCTAAAATTCTCCAGATTTGGAAAAGAGAATAGGCAAAAGCAAATGATGAATTAGAAATAAGATTATGAAAGAACTAAAACCTCTCTGGAATAATATGATTAGGGAGAAAAGAAAATGGAAATGAACTCTGATTTCTTCCTCACAGTCATTACTCCTGCTCATGGAGTTCCTCAAAACTCAAGAACTTTCTTATGATATTTATTTTTTTTACTCTTATTGCAGTACTATCACTCTCATTAATACTCTCTCATATTTAATTTTTGCTATTCCCATTTTATCACATCATGTTCATTTTTTTCTCATGAGGAGAGTAGATCATGTAGAAGCCCTAAAATTGTCCACTTTAATAGCTCCATCCATGGTGTAGAAGGGGTTATGAAGCCTGGGCTGTGATAGCATTCTAGTACAGTAAAGACAAGGTCAGAAAAGAGATTTATGATGCAGAATCTAAAGGTGGATTTAGTAAAAACAAGGTATCAAACAAAGTTAAATTAGATGTGTACTTGTAGATCATCATCCATGCCATATCAATGTTCCATGGTTCCTGAAATGGCAGAAAAAACATCACACTTGAAATAAAAAGAAGGTGATCAAGTCCTAACCCTAACCCTGCAGGAACTTGAGTAAGTTCTTTCTCTTATTCCCCCACAAACTCAACTCACTTCTTGAACACAGTTTTATCATCTGTAAAATAAAGAGACTGAAGCAGGTGATGTTAAGTAATCCTTTCAAGTATAACATTTCTATTATTTTCTCATACCATGCTAGTACAGTGTGTAATGAAGCTCACCATAATGTTGATATTCTCTTCACTGAAATGTTACTATATTCACCATCTCATCCCTTATTTGTAGTTGATTGTATCCTGTCCCAGTGAAGGCCCCTCTCTTCACATTAATCCCTCTCTTCTCTAATCCATTTTGTGTCTCAAATAACATTATTATAAATCTACCATATCATTATTGTGTAATTTATCATAATCATTTGTAATCAATCAACAAACATCTACTAGATGTCCACCATGCCCTGTGGATACTCTGAACTTCCTGAAGTATTATTAAAGCTTTTAAATTTTATTACTCACACACAAAAATAAAAAATAGTAAAAAAAACTATTTTAAAATGTCATATAAGTAATATGATCATATGATTTTTGAAACAGAAAAGATACCCATGAATCAGGATGATCAGGGCTATCAAAAGAAAGAAATCATAACCCATGCAGCAAATTAAGAGAGGGATCTAATTTGTATCAATATACAGCATTATATATAAGCTTAAAGAATTATTGAGCAGCTGGAGCAGAGGCCAGGGAGTTACAGTGGTTGCCTGGCATGCGCAAGGACACAGGTTTAATCCCCAGCACCACATACACAACTAAGAGTCAGAGAAACAGAAAACAGAGGAAAAAATAAATAAAAATTGATTCTCTCTCTCTCTCTTTCCCTCTCTCTTAAAAAAAATTTTTTTAAAGAAAAAGAATTATTGAGGGAGAAAGAGGAATCTACACCTTCCCGTCCGGCGGTAGCAATTGCAGAACTGCAGGAGACAACCTTTCTAGACGAGGCGGTTGAAGAGGAGAGAGCGCTTGGAGGGGGTTGGCGTGGCATGCACTCCGCACCTCGGGGACGCTTGTGCGAGTGGATCGGCTGCTTTGGGAAGACTATTGCCCAGAAGAAAAGATGTTTGGTTTTCACAAGCCAAAGATGTACCGAAGTATAGAGGGTTGCTGTATTTGCAGAGCTAAGTCCTCCAGTTCTTGATTCACTGACAGTAAACGTTATGAAAAGGACTTCCAGAGCTGTTTTGGATTGCATGAGACTCGTTCAGGAGACGTCTGCAATGCCTGTGTTCTGCTTGTGAAAAGATGGAAGAAGTTGCCAGCAGGATCAAAAAAAACCTGGAATCATGTGGTAGATGCACGGGCAGGACGGAGTCTAAAGACTACATTGAAACCAAAGAAAGTAAAAACTCTATCTGGAAACAGAATAAAAAGCAACCAGATCAGTAAACTGCAGAAGGAATTTAAACGTCACAATTCTGATGCTCACAGTACCACCTCAAGTGCCTCCCCAGCCCAATCTCCTTGTTATAGTAACCAGTCTGATGATGGCTCAGATACAGAAATGGCTTCTGGCTCTAACAGAACACCAGTTTTTTTTCCTTTTTAGACCTTACGTAATGGAAAAGACAGAAAATATGTTGTGGGATTATCTATAAAGGCCATTTTGGAGAAGTCCTCATTGACACACATCTGTTCAAGCCTTGCTGCAGCAATGAGAAAGCAGCTGCAGAGAAGCCGGAGGAGCAGGAGCCAGAGCCTCTGCCTCTCTCTACTCAAGAGTGGTGACTGAGGTTTATGTAGAAGGGAAACAAAAAATGATTTAAATTTTGAAAAGACCACAAAGCAACAAATTGACCTTCCCATTTTTAACTTGGATACCTGCTATTCTGCCAAAAGACATTTTCTAGAATAGTTTTGAATGGGTTATTTTTCCTCCATTTCCACAAACTCTGAAGCCAGTGTCTAGCTTACTAAAAGAAAAAAAGAAGTGTACATAATATTTAAGATGCTGAGTATTTCATAGGAAAGCTGAATGCTGCTGTAAAGTGCTCTTTAAGTCTTTTTTTTAATCCCCTTATATTGAATGAAATTAGGGGAATTTCAGGGGACAGAGATGGGATTTGTTGTATGATAAACCATATGTAGTTTTAGTCTTTCTATATTGAGAAGCAGTGGTTGGGGCATTTTTTAAAGATGGCTGGCTACTCTTGTTTTCCCTCATGTTAGTAAATTTGTCATAACTCAGTAAAATGTCTTGCCCCTAGAGGTAGTTGTTAATAATTTTGATATGTTAAGGTCTCGCCAAGGTTCTGATAATTAAAACCTATACTACTGATGATAAAGCAGGACAGACTGAGCTTTCTGGTGCAAATACCTTGATGGAGGAGGTAATTTCTAAATATACAGAGAGATAGCTTGACTGTACATGTCGTTTCCTGTGTCACCTTCCTTCTTATTAATATTTGATAGAGATTTTAATTTATGTGAAACTTCTCAAGCAGAATCAAACTCCTCTTGGGGAAGTGGCGAGTACGTGGGATAGACGCAATCCTCTGTGACTAGTACCAAAGCATTACCACATGGTGGAGAACACACTCGTAAAAATGTAAAACGATGTGCAAGTCTTCAGGATGGCACAAAACAAATGTTAATGTTTCTTGGGTATATTGTTTGGAGGGCTGGCCGAGTGTGTAAATAATTGATTTTGTTTGTGTTACATGACTGGTGACATTGAAATCTGCACAATTCAGTTTTAGCTCTGGATTACTTCAGTTGACCTTTGTGAAGGTTTTATCTGCATAGAGTAGGCCTTTGACTTGTTTTAACCTATTAGGGTTTGGGGTTTTTTTTTTTCACTCTATTTAAAGTAAAATTTACTTAGAAAAGAGGTGTGTTCATGCTTAGTTGGTTGGTGTTGGTTTGGCTTCTTTTAGTCAGGCTTTCTGTACATTGAGATATGCTGAATGTGGAGCTCTAAATTCTCAAATCCTCATTAAAAGCCTCACCCTTGAACCCAAAAAAAAAAAAAAAAAGAATTATTGAGGCAGTGAGGGATCATACCCCCAGTCTGCAACAATGATGGTGAGCTACCTATGGAAATATAACAAACAAAAACAGAGACTGCCACGTGCAAGACACCATAATTACTCCTTTAAAGACACTATCCTATTTGATATTTATTAAACCACGGAAATTGGTATTATTGGCTCTTTTTCCCAGTTGGAGAAATTAAGAGAAAGGAGAAGTGAGTTATCAGATCAGGGAGGGACAGAACTGATACCGATACTCTGGTCTGCTCTTATTTATCCTGTAGACTGCTTTTTCTCATGACTTTCCAGTTGTATGACTTACATACCTTAGTCCCTTTCTGGGTGTCCCATGTTCTTCTCTCCACATGTGAGGCAGATCTAAGTGGAAAGAAGGCAGATTTTTCCTCATGGGCTCACAGCATGTGGGATTCTTAAGCTACTTCAAAGGCAATCCATAATTTATTCTGGCTTTTTAAATGAACATGGTATGAGAAGGCAAATCCATATAATACCTGCAGTTTAGAGCACCCTAGCTGGGCTTTCAGACCACCAATGTCTTGATCCCCACAGAATCCTTTAGCTTTTCACAGAAGAGTCATTGTTCTTACCTTCTCTAGTGAACGCAGAAAGCTAAGGCACTCTGTCTCCATATCCCATAGAATACCCTCTCTTCACATTAAACATGCTAAGCTCCACATCATTCCAAATTTGCTGTATCATTTATTCTGTATTTATCATAATCATTTTTAATCAATTAGCAAGCATTTACCAAATGCTTGACATGCCCAGTGGACTCTCTGAACTTATTAAATATTAAAATATTCACTTCCCTTAAGGCTTTTACATTTTAGCATGCATACAACATGTCTCCATGTCAAAAATGAAGTACAGAACTAATGCAAGCAGATTCTGTTCACACTTACAAGACTTCCTCCTTAACATTCTAGTGCCCTTTTTCCTCAACTTTGAATGGAAATGAATTTTAAAATAAAGAATTTTTAGTTTC